>QXTE01000004.1:17997305-18087305 GCA_003942145.1 Platysternon megacephalum
GGGAAAGATTTCTTTTCAGCTACAGGCAAACAGCCCAGTAGGAACGGGGCCACCTCTGTCCCCCTAATTACATTCCCATATCTCAAACAGGTTACCCTGAACGATATCACTCTCCTGAGGATAACACAGCAAGATAAAGAGCGGATGTTGCTTGAATGCCAGCAAACACCGGGACCATACGCTGCCAAGCTTTGTCAAGCAATGATACCGGATTACTTGCTGCTAGCATGGCGCGGTCAAGTGTCCTACCATGGAGGACGGAATAAGGCTGCCCTGCCCAGAAACCTTCTGGAAAAGCTTTTGGAGTACCTCCAGGAGAGTTTCATGGAGATGTCCCTGGAGGATTTCAACTCCATCCCCAGACACGTTAACAGACTTTTCCAGTAGCTGTACTGGCCGCGAATGCATCCCAAGTCCCCAGGGCAAATTAATCATTAAACAAATACTTGTTTTAAACCATGTTTGAGATATTTGAAAAGGTTCACTCACCAGAGGTCCCTTCCAGGGGGTCTGCGATGCCGCCTTGGGAGGGTTCGGAGGGCACCTCTGTCAGGGTCAGAAAGAGCTCCTGGCTGTCGGGGAGAATGGAGCGCTGTGTGCTCTCCACAAGTTCGTCGTCCTCCTCCTCCTCCTCTTCCCCGTCCGCAGATTCGTCATGCAACGAAGACATTAACCCCTCCTCGGAGTCCACGCTCAGGGGTGGGGTAGTGGTGGCGGCCCCTCCGAGAATTGCATGCAGCTCATCGTAAAAGCGGCATGTCTGCGGCTCTGCCCCGGACCGTCCGTTGGCCTCCTTCGTCTTCTGATAGGCCTGTCGGAGCTCCTTCACCTTTATACGGCACTGAATGGAGTCCCGATTGTGGCCTCTCTCCATCATCCCCTTGGAGATCTTGTCAAAGATCTTTGCATTCCGTCTCTTGGAACGCAGTTCTGCGAGCACTGAATCCTCTCCCCATATGGCGATCAGATCCAGTATCTCGCGTGTGGTCCATGCTGGTGCTCGTTTGCGGTTGTCGGCCTGCATCGCTACCTGTGCTGTTCAGCTCTGTGTGGTCACCTGTGCTCACCAGGCTGGGCAGACAGGAAATGAAATTCAAAAGTTCGCGGGGCTTTTCCTGTCCAACTGCCCAGAGCATCCGAGTTTCGATTGCTGTCCAGAGCGGTCACAATGGTGCACTGTGGGATACCTCCCGGAGGCCAATACCTTCGAATTCCGTCCACACTAACCCTAATTCGAACCGGCAATGTCCATTTCAGCGCTACTCCCCTCGTCGGAGAGGAGTACAGAAACCGATTTTAAGAGCACTTTAAATCGAATTAAATGGCCTTGTTGTGTGGACGGGTACAAGGTTAATTCGCTATAACGCTGCTAAATTCGAACTAAAATCGTAGTGTAGACCAGGCCTAAAACACCATGAATTGATGCAAGTAATTTTCTTCATTAATGTTACATCATTCCCACCAAATAAAGTGAATCAAAGTTATCTTTTTTTTCATTACTTACTCTGATTATTTAAAGAATAAGTTACTTCACTAGCATGAAACAGATTGCTCTTTCATACTTCTGAGAGGCTGGATTCAGTGCAGTATGCCAGAATTCGACAAATCCAACTCAGAAACTGATTTTAC
The DNA here is from genome assembly GCA_003942145.1 of Platysternon megacephalum. NCBI lineage: Eukaryota > Metazoa > Chordata > Testudines > Platysternidae > Platysternon > Platysternon megacephalum. The sequence goes on from QXTE01000004.1 coordinate 17,998,935, forward strand.
CTATTGTGAATGACTATCTGGACACCAGCCTCCTTGTGGCTTTTATTTTCATTAATCACATTTCTAAAAAAGAACACAGTTATCCCCTTACTCCTTTACTATTGGATTGTGTTTGTCATTTCTACAAATATTTATACTTTTATACTTTTCATTTTTTAAAAGTTGTATAAAGATTTAAGATACCAGTTCTCAATTCTCAAGCATTAAAAACCACCCAACAAGATGAGTCAGGGCCCAAAAACTCATGCAATTGCATTTAAGTAATTAATGTTAGGTTCTTTTTATTTGCCTAATGTTTTCATTTCTCTAGGGTGCACTTAAGTCATATGTTAAAGCTTTCCTTAAGCCAGAAACTTACTTTTATTTTAATGAAAGCTGAGATGCTCACCAAATCTCACACCTGAAGGAGCTGGGGCTATAAGAAAATAGATATCACAAGAGTTGGGATAAAATCACTAGATATTCTATTGCATAGGAAAATTGATAAGGTGGCAAGACAACTCTCTCAAAATCTTGATGATTAAGTTCTCCAGGACCTCTGTACAGATACGGATATGGTATAGAAATGGCAGTTGCTACCTTGGTCCATGATCTTTTCCTAATGATGGATAATGATCAGGTGTCCATGTTGAAATTATTAGATTTATGAGTAGAGCTAGTCAGGTATTTATCAAGTAAACATTTTTTCATCTGAAAATGCAGATCTGTTGAAACCAAAATTTTTTGTGCAAATTTCATCAGGAGGGCTTCTCGGATCCAGGAAGGAATTTCTGGTTAAAAGACTCTCATTTATATATAATATGAAATATTCCCCTCTACACCCTGCTTGATTGTCAAAATGGGTTGTGCATCCACCAGGGACGTAGGAGAACCAGGTTGAAGTTCCTTCTCTCTGTTTATTTGTGAGAAATTCTGAACCATTTAAGTCCAAGGCAGAAGGAAACCAAAATGTGAAACCTCAAATTTTCAGGCAATGGAATTCTGGTTTCCTGGCCAGCCCTATGTATTAGCTGTCTCTGAGTCCATCAATCATGAGGTAGTGTTGACTATCCTGTGGTCATATGCACAGTAATGCTCTTGATTGCCTCTATGCTTTCCTGATTGAAAGGTCTCAGAAGGTTGAAACTGCTCATTCTGGTCCTATTGTTGTTAATGTGAGTTTTGCCATTGACTTTTCTGAGATCTAGATGACAAAACAATATAGCTAGGAAACTGTAAATGTTTTCTAAAGGGAAAAAAAGACAAATATCAAAGGAAAGCTGACAGTGGTAAACAATCATCAATTATTTAAAATAATTAGATGAAAAACTGCAATGCTTTATCCGTTTCAAACAGGAATGGTGAGAAAATTAATTATTTTCAAATTGCCATCACCTGAAATTGAATTCAGAACAATACATTTGCTGTTTAAAATGAATCTTCATTGTTCTTTCTTGCTTCCATACCAATTTCACTTTATTCTGTTTTTCCACTGGCTCTGTAGAAATATGAGGGTTGCATATCTACTCTCTGCATTTCTTGTTGTGCTCTTCATATCTTCTCCTATTTGTGTTCTTTGCAAATTTTATAACAGCGTTATGGACTTATCCCTGAAAACCTTACTCATGCAAGTTGTCCTTAATAAAGGAGTGGTCTCAGAAGCTTTACTCATATACTTATATGAGTAAGGGTAAAGGATCAGACTATGGGATATATCCTCAGTGTGTGTAGATTACCTTAACTAGCTGAGAATCTGCCCCCATATATTGGGTCCCAGTTCAGCAAGATACTTATGCAGGTGCCTAGTGTTAAGCATGTGAGTAGTCCCATAGAATTCAATGGGATTACTCCAATGCTTAGAGTTAGGCATCTACTTAAGAACCTTGCTTGCTTGTCCCAGTACTGGGGTCTGATCCTTCAAACTCTTACTCTCATGAGTGGTCCTTATGCATGGCAAGTCTTATTCCTTTCAAAGGTGAAAGAATTGCTCATAGGAGTACGAGTATCTATAGGGCCGTCCCTAGGGGGATGCGGTGCCCAGGGCGGAAGTGACGGATTCGTCTCTTCTGGGACCGACTGCACCAGCCAATTGCACTGGCCCGCGGGGACCCCCAAAGCATGGGGCCTGGGGCAGTCGCCCCGATTCATGCTACCCAAGGGACAGCTCTGAATATCTAGGACTGTCCTCATAGGTAGAACTTGTAAATGGTGTAACTTCACTTCAGTCATATTCACTCTACATGGCACCCTTTTAATTAAAAATTAGTCGTATAGCCAATGTGACAGTTTGTTAGCAAAGTGACTGTGACTTTCGGAAATAAACGAATGTATTTGATTCTATTGCCCCTTTACCTTCTCAACTGTATTGTCAGACCAGCAAATATTCTGGTGAAACAATTATATATATTGAATATTTTCAGGCCTCAACTGTGGAACACAGCCAGACACTGGATTATTTTTGCATGTCTGAAGAAGCAAGAGTGGGGGTGGGGGAATTAGGTGGGAATGAAGTAATTAGCATTGCTTTTCTCTTGGAGAAACTGTTTCTTAACGTAAAAAAATTTTTTGCTTAATTTTTAAAATATCTATTTGATTTTATTGCTAATGCCCAATAAAAGTGGAAATAAAGGAGCGGGATTTTAAAATGCATAAAATGCACTGTTCTTTATTCATGGTCTTAATATTTTTATATACTAGATAGTTTGGTGTAGTAGTTTAAAGGATGACATTAATTCGATAAGCTATTATATCTAAATACAATGGATAAATGCAGCCCTTTAACACAGTTGCTGTTTGCATTCAGTAGCTCTGAAGAAAAAGGGGTCAGGGATGCTCGATGGGTGGAAAAAACATGAAATGCTCAGCGACCGATGATGATGATATTTAGCTCTTGTATATGGCTTTTCATCTATACATCCTAGACCTAGAGCACCTTACACAGCAGAGTAAGTCCTTCACCAAGCACTGCTCTGTGTCTGTGTGCAGAGAAGTGATGTATCTGATGCAGTACAATGTGAGCCTCTGATACGAGAAACACTTACACACGTGCTTAACTTTACTCACATGAGGAGCCACAGTGAAGTCAATTTGAGCACGTGCATGAAGGATCAAGGCCTTATGTGTAAACTAAATGTGAATTGTATCACAAAAATCTTCTATGCAGTTAAATACATTGTAAAGTGAAATAATAGGACGGGGGAAAGAAAATGGAAAGAGAAGCAGGGGCATAAACAGAGTTGATGATGAGTCAGAGAGAAGTAAGAAGGCTTTTTCCAGGATACAGTTGCTGCAGAGGAGCTGGCTCTCACACCAATAGCTTCCAGGTGGTGTGAAGGACAGAGAAAGGAGATGCTTCTATTTAAAGATACTTATTCAAATGTTGCCCTTCATGGTTAACAAGTTAAATCTGCCAACAACTAAGACTTTTTAATATTTACTACTTTGCTTTTAAGGCAATCATTTCTGACAAGCTAGGAACTAGCATTAAAGCATGATGGAAAATGGTTTATAATCCTCTTACATTTGTCACCCATATTGCTGGGGTCAAAGATGATGTCATTTTTCAATGCTTGTCACCAGCAATATGTTCTGAAATCACAAATATTATTAGCAGAAACCTTTCTTTTGCAAACATTTTCCACAGTTTATGCATAAGTGATTTCTCTATGTGAACTTCCAGAAGTTCAGTGTGTGCCAAGTAAAATAAATACTAGTGTTAATCCTTTTAGCCATACTATCCATTGTTGATCTCTATAGTGCTAATATTACAATCCTCATTCAATAGTTTTCTAAACTGTAGGTCATGCTGCTTTTTAAAAATACAAGCTCCCAATATTTTGTCTAATGCCAAGGATGTTTTCTTTGTAAGAGCAGAAGTGAACCCACGAGATTTGAAGGAGAAGTAGATTTCAGGGTAAAACAATAGTAAGATATTCTTGTTTTTCATAATCAATGGCACAGGCCATGAACTGGCAAAACTTTTAAATATGTGCTTAACTTAAAGCAGGAGAATAATCTCATCTCTGTTCAGCAAAGCATCTAAGCATGTGCTAAGTCCCATTGAAGTTGATACTAAAATGTAAACGTGCTTAAATGCTTTGCGGAATTGGAGTTCTATTGCACATACGTTTGTATTTTTAGCTGATGTTTCATCTTATGTAATATGTTTTCCCTTTCTTTATCTAACCATGCCTCTCACATCTTTCAGGTATTTATTTTATACCACATTGACCTTCATACCTAAGGCATTGTTTTGGGAAGGAGAACCCTTGTTCTTAGGCCATTATCTTAGGACTGCTGTCCTGACTCCATCCCAGGGTCAGAGTTTATTTTCTCTCTCTAGGTCTCACTGAATGTTTCCAGTGTTGTCATGTTTGCAATGATATTTCAGGCTGGCTCAAATAAAAGCCGTTTTTTATTGGCAAATCATCAAAATAGAAAGAAGTTAATGTGTATCTATGCTGCACTGGTATAAAAACGTGATTTGCACTGAGATGGCTAACTCCAATTTGATACTAGTGTAAGTTGCACTACTGCAAGTCAGTGAAGGACATCTCAACTAGAGGTTTGCACTTCAGCATCACCAGTGTAACTACGCTGGTGCAAAAATCCTGAGTATAGACAAATCCTTGCTCTCCCACAGCCTAAAAATGCCTGCTAACTCAGAATTCGATCACATGCCCCAAGAAGATATGTGCTGTTTCTTTCTTTGACAAAGAGCTCCTCCCATTGTTATCCATAAAGCTCTCTCAACCTTCAAAGCTGATGTGACAGGCTACACAGTACATCCAGCTTTTGAACAGAATGGCTCAAATATTTTAGAGTTTTGAAATTTTCCAATACTAAAATTGTTGTGAAAAAAATCAAATATTTCAGTCAGCTCTATGTTAAATACCAGATCAGAATATTAAAACTTGTTTGAAACCAGTTCTTTTAAATAAGCCTTACCACCTCCCACTACTGTTCTTTCATGTCTTTGAAAGAGGCTTTTTGTTAGCAAGTTTCTATGTGGTCTCTTCCAGACTAACAAATATGAATAGAAATTATATAAACTGTTGAGAAAAAGATTGGCCTATAGGTTTAGTACAAACCTTAATACAACTCAATAATATAGTGATATCAGGCTGTTGAAAATTCTAAAACAGATGCACGTGCAATTACTGCTCATACAAATAATTATTTGGTTTTACAGTATTTTTTTCCCCAACAAGCTACATTTAAGGCCTAAGTTTCCTGACAGTGTCCCCTTATTTAATTTGTTTAAATTTCATAAACATTACTATAAGAACTATCAGTTTAAGCAGCAAAACTATTTTGAGTTATGGGTGCAAACAAAATCTTGAAGCAGCAGCGTGTGTGTGTGTGTGTGTGTGTGTGTGTGTGTGAAAGAGAAAAAAGTACATACAAAGTTAATCTTTTACTCAATATCTATCAATTTTATTTTCAGCAGTGTGAAAAAATCACGATTAAACTAAGTCCTTGCCTGTTAAGATTCTATTTGAAACACATTTTTGTCTCTGAGTTATAAATTTCTGGAAACCAAGTTTAGATGAGAAATGTTTACTAACCCATCGAGTGAGTCCAGTGAATACCTCTCTAATACGTTTCCTATACTCTGCAGTATTTTTAACAGTTAGTACATTACCTTCTTTATACTAGATCAATACTAGAGTTAATTTATATTTAATATGGGTTAGAAAAAGCTTCTATTATAAATCTTTCTGGTGAAGTGCTAATTGCCACAGATTTTAAGTACTGTTTGCAGCAGTGCATATTAACAACCACATAGTTAAGGGATTTGTCAGTATTTCCATTTATATTTATTATTCTTTTCATGGGTATAAGAGTTGATATTAAAAAACTAACTTGCTCCAGATTGAAACTTGGCCCACTCCTTTGGGCCTAGGATTGATGGAAATATTTAATATGAAGTTGTATCTCATACCAAGTAAATCTAGTAGCATGATGAGCAAATGTCATTATAAGATTTGGGATGTTAGACATAGCTCTGGAGTACAGAAGAGTGAAAATTGGAGCTGGATGAATAACTGTTTTTTTTCCGATTCACTGGCAATTAAAAAAAATCTGAAAAAAATTAGCTTCTGATTGAGCCAGAAAAGAATTTTTTAGAAATATATGGTTAATTCAACAGTGTAAAAAAAAATCATTTTGTGTTGAATGAAATGTTTCATTAGATTTCAAGCTTTCTAACACTGAAAAATTTTAAATAAAATTAAAGGAAATTTCAAAACAAAAAGCTGTTTTCAACTGAAAAATTGAAAAGTTTCATTTAGAAAATGCTGAAGTGAAACATTTAGATTTTTTTAAATTATTTTTGTTTGTTTTTTACTGAAACAATTTGGCAAAATTGACATGAAGTTGCTAAATGTTTTAGTATCACTGAACCTTCATTTTTCATAGAAAAAAGTTTGCCCAGCTCCAGGGCTGGCTCTACCATTTTTGCCGCCACAAGGAAGAGAGAAAAAAAAAAGCCACACAGACTGTGCTGCCCCAACAATGGACGGAATGCCGCCCCTTAGCATGTGCCGCCCCAGGCACATGCTTCCTCCGCTGGTGCCTGGAGCCGGCCCTGCCCAGCTCTACTTAAAATAAATAAATAAATAATTCTCTGGGTGTGGTGGAATAAAGAATCCATTCCACTGCTTTCTACTACTTTCTTATTTAAGTCTAAATACAACTTATTTGGCAATGAGGATCTCTTCTTTCTTTGTCACTTTGGGAGTCACTATACTAAAATATGACCTAGCTGTCATCAGTCACTTTTCCTACTACATTTCTGGTGTGCCAACTCTACCATTGCACCAATGGAAATCATGTTTTCTGAATTACTTCCATGCTATTGACACTGCTGATTTTTTTGCAGGAGAAAAGAAGGCACTTCTTCATTGCTTGGGACTCAAAGGAGGAAAGATATTTATAATTTACCTGTCATAGTGGTTTCTACAGACCAAGACATTTTTGCATTTGATGAATACATCGATCTGATGATAAATGTTGTGGCGGAACATTACCATCTCCATCAGAGACCACAAAGCCCCAGAGAACTGATTGACAGGTATGTAACCCTGTTATGCGGATTAATCTCTACCTGTAATTTTGGTAACATAGCAGATTAAATGAGCCATGATCAAACAGCTGAAAAGACAAATAATTCTAAGAATTGAGAACTGCTTCTAAAAGAGAAATATTTAACCCTCAAGGAGATTACTGAGAAAGGTAAAAGAAGTGGAGAAGAAATTAAGGATGTGAAATCATGATCTATTTTTATAATTCAGTAACAACACCACAGAGTCAATTCAGTGAAATACAAATACATTTAAACAAACAAACAAACAAATTCCCATTATACAGATATAGAAGCCCCATTGCAAAAGACATTTATTTCCGATGTCATGTCAATACCAGTTGTAAAGTTGCCTATCCAAAATGAATGGAAAAAAATGTAGAGTGCAACCCTCCACCGCAAAACAACTAAAATAGCCCCCCCAAAACAACTAAAATATCCCCTCATCAGGAAATCAAATAAGTATAGACCAGAGTAATACCAAAAAGAAAGGAATAATTTAAGAATTCTTTTTTTGCTATATCTAATTTTAGTAGGAAAAAGCCTCTAATATTAATCTTTCTGGAATAGAGCAGGTTGAATACTGGAAAAAAGATTAGAGAATATTTTGCAAATACTAGGACTTCCTGTATTTGTGAAGTTGAAAAACTGGTCTGTATTACTTAAGCTTTATCTCCATGAGAATGTTGTACTGATTTTGGAGAGGGTCCAACGGAGGGCAACGAAAATGATTAGGGGGCTGGGGCACATGACTTACGAGGAGAGGCTGAGGGAACTGGGGTTATTTAGTCTGCAGAAGAGAAGAGTGAGAGGGGATTTGATAGCAGCCTTCAACTACCTGAAGGGGGGTTCTAAAGAGGATGGAGCTAGGCTGTTCTCAGTGGTGGCAGATGACAGAACAAGAAGCAATGGTCTCAATTGCAGTGGGGGAGGTCTAGGTTGGATATTAGGAAACACTATTTCACTAGGAGCGTGGTGAAGCACTGGAATGGGTTACCTAGGGAGGTGATGGAATCTCCATCCTTAGAGGTTTTTAAGGCCTGGCTTGACAAAGCCTTGGCTGGGATGATTTAGTTGGTGTTGGTCCTGCTTTGAGCAGGGGATTAGACTAGATGACCTCCTGAGGTCTCTTCCAACCCTAATATTCTATGATTCTATGATTTTTAACTAACCGTATTTGGAAACTGATTTAGTTAAATTGGTGGGAGTTCCTTGTGTGGACATTGTTAATTCAATCTGAGTGCCTTACATCAGTTTTAACTTAAATCAAATCCTTATGGACTTTTTTATTTTAACCAAATCAGTTTTGATTTAGTTAAATCAGTACTTCTTTCTCATGTAATCCAAGGCCTTAATTAACTACACACATCTGATGCCGAATGTGTGTATTTGACCGATTAGTGATTTGGGTGATCACTGTTAAAGCTTGAAAACCAGCATCAGATACTTCATGAATAATAGACACTGTTATTTTTTCACTTGTGATATTTATCAGATACTTTCAGACTCCAAACCGATGTGTAAAAATTGTTTGCAAATACCTGAAATAAAAAAAGCTAAATATGCTGGCTTTTGTATTCAATGAACGCCATTTGATATTGTCATTTATGCCCGTTCAATAGGTATTTTTAAATGCATATGCTTCTTAAATTAAAATGAGCAAATGAATTATTTAAGGTAAAACCAAAGTTTATTTTTTCACTAACAGTGTGATCTATTTTTTTTATTTTTTTTTTTGGTGCAGTAAAAAACATAACAAAACAAACAAAATAAAACCCTTGAAAATAATAGCTATAACTAGTTTAGGAGTCTCATTCCGTAAACCAAATACTTAGAAAACTCACAAGGGCATGAAAAATTAAAATATTGTAATCCCAGAGGATGCATTTTAAGATTCTCTAACAAAAAGTGGGCACGGATGTTTAAAGCAGTTAAGTCAGTTTTTTAGGTCAAGTTGACTTCACAGCTGTCATATAGGGCCAAGTTATGATCTGTGAGTCATTGCTCACTGTTAGATATAATTCAAAATAGTTTTTAGATAGAATCCTGGCCTTTTATTCCTCTGTAACTGGAATGTTACACTGGTGGGGACATTATTCCATTATATAAATATTACTAACATATTTCAAGATATGCTTCCAGTAAATTAACAAGAACAACCTGCATTTTGTTAATGGGTCTAACATATTGAGATCTCTTTATTTCAGCTTGATAGTAAACAAATGAGACAAATACTTTAAGCCATTCTCAACATCTGTGCCAAATGTTCAACACAGTTATTAAAACATCATCCCCAGTTGTCCCTCTTCAAATAGAGAAAACATTCCCTGTGTATTTTAGTTGGTTGTGCAAAATGAAATTGATAAACACTTGTATTAGACTTTCTAGTCACGCCATGGAGTCTGCTGTTTTAATTGGCAGATGGAAGAGAATCCCTGTAAATGAGAGAATCATCCCATGTGGTGCAAGTTGATTGGATACCCATGATTAGCAATGAACGTTTTATTCTGAACTGAAAGAACTTTCTCTGTAAGTTGATTGATTTTGTCTCCCAAAGAGCAGACAATCTAGTTACCTGGATTCAGACGGCCCTGAGGTTGAGCGGCGGTCTTGCTGATCTGAATCACTACAGGGGGAAACTGAGCAGGATTTGGCATCTTCTTTTTTGTGGTAGTTAGTTTGTAAAACAACTACCTTAGTCATTAATTAAACTTACCTACATTATCTGAATTATTAATTAATTCATCTCCATTATCTCAGCATGAGTAGAGTTCTTGGGAGTTGGTTCTGCAGAGTTTACCACAAAAAGTGGAAACTTGGTAAAATTACAAAGGATGACTATAAACAAATAACACAAGTATGTAGGGTCAAAATTAGAAAAACCAAGGCACAAAACAAGATCAAACTAGCTAGGGACATAAAAGGAAACAAGAAAACATTCTACAAATACGTTAGAAACAAGAGGAAGACCAACGACAGAGTAGGTCCATTACTCAATGGGGGGAGGGGAAAGACAATAAGAGAAAATGTGGAAATGGCAGAGGTGCTTAATGACTTCTTTGTTTCGTTTTTCACCAAGAAGGTTGGTGGTGATTGGACATCTAACATAGTGAATGCCAGTGAAAATGAGGTAGGATCAGAGTCTACAATAGGGAAAGAACAAGTCAAAAATTACTTAGACAAGTTAGATGTCTTCAAATCACCTGGGCCTGATTAAATGCACCCTAGAATACTCAAGGAGCTGACTAAGAAGATATCTGAGCCATTAGCAATTATCTTTGAAAAGTCATGGAAGGCGGGAGACATTTCAGAAGACTGGAAAAGGGCAAATATAGTGTCCATCTATAAAATGGAAAATAAGGACAACCCGGGAATTACAGACCAGTCAGCTTAACTTCTGTACCTGGAAAGATAATGGAGTAAATAATTAAGCAATCAATTTGCAAACACCTAGAAGATAATGAGATGGTAAATAGCAGTCAGCATGGATTTGTCAAGAACAAATCATGTCAGACCAACCTGATAGCTTTCGTTGACAGGGTACAAGCATTGTGGATGGGGGGGAAGCGGTAGATGTGGTATATCTTGACTTTAGTAAGGCTTTTGATACTGTCTCACATGACCTTCTCATAAACAAACTAGGGAAATACAACATAGACGGAGCAACTATAAGGTGGGTGCATAACTGGTTGTAAAATCGTTCCCAAAATTATCAGTGGTTCACAGTCAGCTGGAAGAGCATAATGAGTGGGGTCCCATAGGGAACAGTTCTGGGTCTGGTTGTGTTCAATATCATCTTGGGAGGGATTGCAAGTGCTTTGGAGGATAGGATTAAACTTCAAAATGATCTGGACAAATTGGAGAAATGGTCTGAAGTAAATAGGATGAAATTCAATAAGGACAAATGCAAAGTACTCCACTTAGGAAGGAACAATCCGTTGCACACATACAAAATGGGAAATGACTGTCTAGGAAGGAGTACTTCAGAAAGGGATCTGGGGGTCATAGTGGATCACAAGCTAAATATGAGTCAACAGTGTAACGCTATTGCAAAAATCATTCTGGGATGTATTAGCAAGACTATTGTAAGCAAGACACGAGAAGTAATTCTTCTGCTCTACTCTGCGCTGATTAGGCCTCAACTGGAGTATCATGTCCTGTTCTGGGCGCCACATTTCAGGAAAGATGTGGACAAACTGGAGAAAGTCTAGAGAAGAGCAACAAAAATGATTAAAGGTCTAGAAAACATGACCTATGAGGGAAGATTGAAAAAATTGGGTTTGTTTAGTCTGGAGAAGAGAAGACTGAGAGGGGACAGTTTTCAAGTACATAAAAGGTTGTTACAAGGAAGGAGAAAAATTGTTCTTCTTAACCTCTGAGGATAGGACAAGAAGCAAAGGGGTTTAATTGCAGCTCGGGTGGTTTAGGTTGGACATTAGGAAAAACTTCCTAGCTGCCAGAGTGGTTAAGCACTGGAATAAATTGCCTAGGGAGGTTGTGGAATCTCCATCATTGGGGATTTTTAAAAGCAGGTTGGACAAACACCTGTCAGGGATGGTCTAGATCAGTGCTTCTCAAAGCCGTTCTGCCGCTTGTTCAGGGAAAGCCCCTGGTGGTCTGGGCCGGTTTGTTTACCTGCTGGGTCCACAGGTTCGGCCGATCGTGGCTCCCACTGGCCGCGGTTCACTGCTCCAGGCCAATGGGGACTGCGGGAAGGGCAGCCAGTACGTCCCTCGGCCCACGCCGCTTCCCACAGCCCCCATTGGCCTGGGATGGCGAACCGTGGCCAGTGGGAGCCACGATCGGCTGAACCTGTGGACGCAGCAGGTAAACAAACCGGCCCGGACCACCAGGGGCTTTCCCTGAACAAGCGGCAGAACGGCTTTGAGAAGCACTGGTCTAGATAATACTTAGTCCTGCCTTGAGTGGAGGGGACTGGACTAGATGACCTCTTGAGGTCCCTTCCAGTTCTATGATTCTACTGCTTATTTGGGGTTGTTTGATTATATTTTGACTCAGACCTATATTTTGTGTATTTTATTCTTTATGGATGGGGTCATTCCCTTCTTGGCTAGATTTGTGCATAGGGTGGGATTCCTTCATGGCACCATACCCTTTCCTTTGTATCCCCCAGAGGGTGCTCTGTGTTTCCAAGATCTGCTTGGGGGAAGGGAGTGGAAACAGAGTGAGCTGGGACAAGAGTGGGTTGGGCTAGGATTGTATTATATTTTCTATGTAGCCCCTGCCTCCCCGTCTTCCAACACCTAAAGATATTGAAGCTGCTGTGGCCATGGTTGTCCCTAGTAGCACTGGTTCATTAGAGATATACTATGAGGAAGCAGAGGATTTTTTTTGTGGGGGGACAGGGGGTGGTGCCCAACCAGAGGCCAGAGCAGCTGGGGATTCCCCTGGCCTCTGGAGGCTTTCCTAGGATCTGCAGGGTTTGGGGGTGTCTGTGGCCTGTTCCCTGTTTGTGTGTGTGGGGGATGACAGACTTCACACCCTTAGGGAGGATTAAAGGATGAAGTCCTTTATGGGATTCTCAGCGGTCAAAGTAGATTGAAATAGGAGATGGAGCTCTTACTGAATCAGCCAAAGAGTGGGGGAGCAATAAGGAGTGCTGCTTACCCAAGCCGGTGAGAGATGGGAGATCTATGCTCTCCCCTTACTCTCTTTTACAGATAACACTCTTCCTTACTTTGACCTCTGGAGATTTCCTCCCATAAACTCTCTGCTCTGGGTTTTCTGTTGGCATTACTGGACTCTCTATTAACATGGTCACTTGAATATAAATGTATTTGCAGAGCTATTGTTATATGCAATAGCTGGCTAACTGAAAAGGAAAGAGGTGAATTACATATTCTTTGTGACAGTAATTGTCAGGACCCTGGTCTTGAGCCCTGGTCTGAAACCTAGGCCCACTGGGTTTTCAGAAAGCAGACTTAGCTGTTGCATCACGCTGATGCATTGAATTACTAGGGAATTCATAGATGTGGGTGGGCCAACTTCCAGATTAGCCACATGGTCTTGACCCTGATTGGCTGGTGTGGCTGTATATAAACTTCTGGCTTCCTTTCTGGCCTTGTCTGAGCAACAAGCCACTGCCAGCTAGTTGGTACTTGGACATGTTTGACCCTGCCTTGTTGTCTTGTCTAACAGAGCCCAGCTGTGTCACCTGACCCTTCCTTTCTGCATCATCCGACACTTCTCTGATGCCTTGTTGTACGTTTCCCCTTGGATTGAATCTCCTGGCAATCAGACTCCTTGTTTGAACTCTGATCACTGATCTGGGATGTCCTTTGGCCTGCCTGACTCCCGGGCATTACAGCAATAGAAAATCAAGGCCATAATGGCAAAATAAATGTGAATGGTGTTGAAATGAAAGTGTTGAGTTGGGCATAATTAGAAGCTTCACCTCAGAAAAGTTGGTGCAAATATTTTCTTTGATTTGCATCCATGTAGATTTTCCGTCATACTCATACTTGAGTGTTAGATCTGCTGCTGCTGAGTTTCACCTGGCTTCCTGTTGAGCTCCTGGGAAACAATTACATTTGCCTGATTTCAACATGAAGTCATAAATCAGCTCAGCTTTTCTTGTACATTTTGTGAACTTTGTGACTAACTTGTAAAGATGATTTTCAGATGTTTCTGTTATGAGTGTTTTGTACAATTCTGTTTAGAATCTTTACGTACTATGTTTGCTGAATTTTTTTCAATTTGACCCTACTCTCCAGAAAACACCTGTTGTTAAAGCCAAGTATTATAAACCTTGGAGGTTAAGGTAGTGTATCTTTCTACTTATGAGGGCTATTCATTTCTGAAATGGGTATGAAAGCTGTAAAGTCAGTGGACCAGACTATCTAAATGGGTTATTGCACAGAGACCACAATGTGGCTGCAGATGCCCAGTGGAGAAGTCCCCTGGCATAGGAGAATTCTCATCCAGAGTATCTGTGCCACAGTCCCCAACTCCTGGAATGGAGGGTAGGTAGGGGCCATGCCATAGCTATGCTGCTGTATATACTCACGGTAGCTTAATGAGAGCTAGTGCAAGTATGTGTACGTGAGCAGGGGAATCACATCCCTAGCTCATAGAGTAGACGTAGGCTATCTTAGAGTTACCTGAGTGATGTCTGACATAGCATCCCCCAGCTGCAAAGGAAACTTCTCCAGAGATTTGAAGCCACTTTTTGATGTGCTAGTTGGACCTTCTGGCCTCATGGCTGTTCTGTAATTAGTGGTAGTTTTACCTTTGGCTTCAGTGGGGCCAGGATTTTATCCTCGGTGTATGTGGAACTACTGAGGAAATACAACGAGGAGTACTTATGGCACAAGTACTCCTCGTTGTTTTTGCTGATACAGACTAACACGGCTACCACTGTTGGCACTTAAGCAATATTCATTTATTTTTTGTTAGGTAACTTAAAGCTGGTGTATAATTTAAGACGCTAGTTAGAGCTCTCAGGAACAGAGTGTTTTCAGAAGGAAATCAGATGGGCTAACGCTACTAGAATTCTGTGATATTTGAAAAATAAAGGAATCCATTCCAATCCTCCCTACTACTTACTTATTTGCATCTTCATATTTGCATTTTTACTTTTCTTTTGAGTACTTAAAATACTACTCTGATTGTTCCTCATCTTTATGACTGATGAAATATGCTTAAAAGAAAAAGCCCAACACCATCCCTATCCTGATAAAACTAGAGTCTTTAAGGGCATGAAGCATATCACCTCCGTATAAAGGGTGTGATGTGAGAGTGTTTACATACATACTGTTAAGATTATTTTCAGCATTCCTACCGATTTAAGTCTTGTATTGTGACAGAAAATAGCAAGAGTTCTTGCCCAACCAGTGTGTCTGGTCTATAGCATGTGTAAGCAGAGTCAGGATGAGCTCTACCCTGACATCTGGTGGTGAATTGTGGCGAGTTGTGGAAAGGAACTTCAGGGGCTGATCTTGTTTGCATAGGCACACCCACTCCGCCTAGCATGAGCCTACAGCAGCCCAAAATGGTCACTTTGGCTGCTGTAGGATCCCCAGTTTCTCTGTTATTGGGGCAGGAAGAATAAAGTGTTGTTACCATGGTTATGTGAATCAAGGCCAGTGGAACTGTTTTATGACAGAGGGACTCACCATCAACTAAGTAGCACTTGCTAGACAAGGAACATGGGTTCCAAAACCCAGTGAATTGAGAGAGGTTGGGGACAGGTATTTGTACCTGATGGGATGGGCCCCTCTTGAGGGCCTGAAACACCAATTGCACCCCCCCCCTCTCTCTCCACTGTTGAATGTCAGAGCTAACTTTGATTCCATTAGGAGTCTAGTTACAGGCTGCTGAGCTGAATTCACTTTGGGCCAATGGTGCACCAGCACTGGGGCTTCCCTACTACAAGCTGAAATCACTAAAGAGCTAAAGTTACTAAGAGCTGAGATCACTGAGTGCTGTGTTAACTAGTGGGGGAGCCTGAAGTTATATTGCTAAGCGGCTGGTGGAGTGGAGCAGTTTGCGGAGTGGCTAGCAGAGCGGAGCAGTTTGTGGGACGGTTGGCGCGGGACAGCGAGTGGAGCGGAGTGGAGTGGAGCGGAGCGGAGCGGGGCAGTTCGTGGGACGGCTGGTGGAGTGGAGCGGCTCGTGGTGAAAGCAGCAGCAGAACCCCACGGAGAGGCGGGGCAGTCGGCCTCGGACCATGTAAGATGCCCCTTAACACCCTGCGTACCCTTTCTTCCCTGCCCTCCCTTCTACCCAGGCTGGGCGGGTAAAACTCTACAGATAAACTTTTGAACTCTGGGGCTGCACTGACCAAGGACAGAGACTTTTGGGTTGTTGGACTCGAGACTTTAGAGCTGTTGGACTTTTGGGACTTTGGGGTAATCTTTTGGGTTGTTGGACTTAAGACCCTGAGGGGAAAAGGACACTGCCAAACTTACTTGGGGGTGGGTATTTTGCTCATGGTTTGTATTATGAATCCTGTTTGTGGTGTTTCCCCAACATAATGCCGCATTGTTTCCCTCCTTTATTAAAAGGATTTTGCTACATTCAGACTCCGTGCTTGCGAGAGGGGAAGTATTGCCTCTTAGAGGCACCCGGGGGGTGGTATGAAATTGTCCCAGGTCACTGGGTGGGGGCTCGAGCCGGTTTTGCATTGTATTATTGAAACGGAACCCCTAGATACTGAACCCGGCCCTTGTTGCTGCCAACTCAGATGGGCAGAAGGGTTACACATGCATATGGAGGGAAACAGACATTATTGGACGTGACTGGATGGCTGAAGACAAGTGTTCTCCACTTCTAGAGTGTGGAGAGTGTAGACTTCTGCTACAGAAGTTGTTTGAATAAGAATCCACATTACACTCAGAGGGCTGCCTGTGGAAGATAATATAAGTAAAACAACCCAAAAGGTTTAATGAAATCAACACTAATACCAATTAGGGGCCCAATCCGTAATGCTTATTACCAACCTAGGCCCTGATTCAGCATGGTACTTAAGCATTCATATAATTTTCAGCATGTGATTTTAAGTCCACTTAAAATTACTGATGGGCTTAGGTACCGTGCTGAATCAGAGCCCTAGTGCTGATCACACTGAAGCAACCACACTGAAGCCAATAAGAGGACTCACAACAGTAAGGATATGCTTGGTAATTTTGCATGACTGAGCCCTTTATTTTGAAAAGCAACGAGCAGTAAAAATCTTGACTGTGAAATAAAATAATTCCTGAGGTATTTCCCTCAGCATTTGTGACTTTGGGCACGAAGGAGGGAACCTCTTCAGCAATATTCTACTGTCGGTGACTGGAAAACCAGTCAATGTTTGTGCTACGTGTAGTATAAATTTACCAATATCTTATTAATTGAAATTTTCATTTTCCTGTAGTCAGTCAGGTGCCAAAACATTGAGTTCCACTGGGGTGTATGTTTGTGTGTATGCATGCCTATACAAAGACAGATATAGATTATTAAATGTGGCATCATTAAAATCTCTCCAGAAGGGTAATTAACAGCATGAAGTAAATTAAGCAGGGACATGCCGTATCTAATCTGAGTTACTGTACAGCAGTTCCTCAGCACATACCTCCAGAAATAGGTGTGCTGGAATGGAAAAGTAATTTTTCTTAATAAGAAAAATTAGTGGCAATGTCACAGAACCATTGGAAACTCAGACCATGAAATTGCTGTAGTCATTTGACACATTAGCAAGCATTCATATACCTGCATTGATTTTAAAAAAATAACTTTTAATTTTGTTTAGGGGATGAAGCTTATATTAAGTCTCTATCTACTTTATGGCATGATTCTACTATAAAATGTGACATTGAGGAAAAGAGAAAATGATGATTCATTCTGGCTTTTCTATGCATGATTCGTTAACCTCCTTCCTGTCTGATCACCCTGTGAGGTGTGCCACAATATCAGTTGAAGGCTGTGAGGCACATTTGTGTGTGTGTGTGTTAGAACTGGGTAAATATCTCAAAGGTTGCTCTTTGGAATAAACATAGAAATCCACTGTGGGCCAAATTCACCCCAGCTAACACCACAGTGCAGGGGCATAAGGGGGAGCACTGTGTCCCTTTATGCCTCCGTGCCAGCTACCCACATCACAGAAAGCAGCATGGGAGAGGAAGCTAGCTCTGCAGTCATTATGTCCCCTCCCCATGCCTTGGCTCCCCCACAATGCCCCTGGTGATATAGTTATGCTTGTGCATTGGGCAGGATACAGATCTGTCACAGTTTACTCCTTTCCCAGAGCAGCAGGGAGACAGGAAGGGTAATTGCCNTGCTAAGCGGCTGGTGGAGTGGAGCAGTTTGCGGAGTGGCTAGCAGAGCGGAGCAGTTTGTGGGACGGTTGGCGCGGGACAGCGAGTGGAGCGGAGTGGAGTGGAGCGGAGCGGAGCGGGGCAGTTCGTGGGACGGCTGGTGGAGTGGAGCGGCTCGTGGTGAAAGCAGCAGCAGAACCCCACGGAGAGGCGGGGCAGTCGGCCTCGGACCACGTAAGATGCCCCTTAACACCCTGCGTACCCTTTCTTCCCTGCCCTCCCTTCTACCCAGGCTGGGCGGGTAAAACTCTACAGATAAACTTTTGAACTCTGGGGCTGCACTGACCAAGGACAGAGACTTTTGGGTTGTTGGACTCGAGACTTTAGAGCTGTTGGACTTTTGGGACTTTGGGGTAATCTTTTGGGTTGTTGGACTTAAGACCCTGAGGGGAAAAGGACACTGCCAAACTTACTTGGGGGTGGGTATTTTGCTCATGGTTTGTATTATGAATCCTGTTTGTGGTGTTTCCCCAACATAATGCCGCATTGTTTCCCTCCTTTATTAAAAGGATTTTGCTACATTCAGACTCCGTGCTTGCGAGAGGGGAAGTATTGCCTCTTAGAGGCACCCGGGGGGTGGTATGAAATTGTCCCAGGTCACTGGGTGGGGGCTCGAGCCGGTTTTGCATTGTATTATTGAAACGGAACCCCTAGATACTGAACCCGGCCCTTGTTGCTGCCAACTCAGATGGGCAGAAGGGTTACACATGCATATGGAGGGAAACAGACATTATTGGACGTGACTGGATGGCTGAAGACAAGTGTTCTCCACTTCTAGAGTGTGGAGAGTGTAGACTTCTGCTACAGAAGTTGTTTGAATAAGAATCCACATTACACTCAGAGGGCTGCCTGTGGAAGATAATATAAGTAAAACAACCCAAAAGGTTTAATGAAATCAACACTAATACCAATTAGGGGCCCAATCCGTAATGCTTATTACCAACCTAGGCCCTGATTCAGCATGGTACTTAAGCATTCATATAATTTTCAGCATGTGATTTTAAGTCCACTTAAAATTACTGATGGGCTTAGGTACCGTGCTGAATCAGAGCCCTAGTGCTGATCACACTGAAGCAACCACACTGAAGCCAATAAGAGGACTCACAACAGTAAGGATATGCTTGGTAATTTTGCATGACTGAGCCCTTTATTTTGAAAAGCAACGAGCAGTAAAAATCTTGACTGTGAAATAAAATAATTCCTGAGGTATTTCCCTCAGCATTTGTGACTTTGGGCACGAAGGAGGGAACCTCTTCAGCAATATTCTACTGTCGGTGACTGGAAAACCAGTCAATGTTTGTGCTACGTGTAGTATAAATTTACCAATATCTTATTAATTGAAATTCTCATTTTCCTGTAGTCAGTCAGGTGCCAAAACATTGAGTTCCACTGGGGTGTATGTTTGTGTGTATGCATGCCTATACAAAGACAGATATAGATTATTAAATGTGGCATCATTAAAATCTCTCCAGAAGGGTAATTAACAGCATGAAGTAAATTAAGCAGGGACATGCCGTATCTAATCTGAGTTACTGTACAGCAGTTCCTCAGCACATACCTCCAGAAATAGGTGTGCTGGAATGGAAAAGTAATTTTTCTTAATAAGAAAAATTAGTGGCAATGTCACAGAACCATTGGAAACTCAGACCATGAAATTGCTGTAGTCATTTGACACATTAGCAAGCATTCATATACCTGCATTGATTTTAAAAAAATAACTTTTAATTTTGTTTAGGGGATGAAGCTTATATTAAGTCTCTATCTACTTTATGGCATGATTCTACTATAAAATGTGACATTGAGGAAAAGAGAAAATGATGATTCATTCTGGCTTTTCTATGCATGATTCGTTAACCTCCTTCCTGTCTGATCACCCTGTGAGGTGTGCCACAATATCAGTTGAAGGCTGTGAGGCACATTTGTGTGTGTGTGTGTTAGAACTGGGTAAATATCTCAAAGGTTGCTCTTTGGAATAAACATAGAAATCCACTGTGGGCCAAATTCACCCCAGCTAACACCACAGTGCAGGGGCATAAGGGGGAGCACTGTGTCCCTTTATGCCTCCGTGCCAGCTACCCACATCACAGAAAGCAGCATGGGAGAGGAAGCTAGCTCTGCAGTCATTATGTCCCCTCCCCATGCCTTGGCTCCCCCACAATGCCCCTGGTGATATAGTTATGCTTGTGCATTGGGCAGGATACAGATCTGTCACAGTTTACTCCTTTCCCAGAGCAGCAGGGAGACAGGAAGGGTAATTGCCTGAGTCACAATCTCCCTCCCCACCCCACTGCTCCAAAGATAACATGCTGCCTTTTACTCAGAGTGGATGATAAAATCATGATCTATCCCTATATTAGGGCCTTTCTACACAGAGACTTAATGTGCGGCAAGCTGGTAAATCTACAGTGCACTAGTCTGCTAACTGGGTGTGTGGACCCTGCTGTCACACACTAAAAATTCTGTTGTGTGCTTTGACATACTACTGATCTACCTCATGGGAAACATGACACGTTCCTATTCTGCATTTAGAATTTTACAGAGACACAACTATCCCGCTTTAATTATCTTGCTGTAAAAATACCACCTTTGTGCCAGTGAAGACAAAGCCCAAGAATTTGTCTCTGCAAATGTTCTATCAGAGGAATTTACTAGCCAAAATGTTTGCATTGTTCAAAGACTTGGTAAATTCAGTGAATACTTCTGAATGCTGAATAAACTTAAGAAAATCATAAGCTGCACAGAGAAAGAGGCTAAAATTTTAAAGTAAATGACTAACTATGAATTATTTACTCAGCTCTAGTGTGTGTACAATGAAGAGAGCTTTAAAAAAAATTGCTGCAGAATCCTCCAGGGAAGACTTTCATATTTTGCAGAATCCTGTAGAAATCTTTATTTACAAAGCATTAGCTGTGCTGCCAGTAACATTCAAAATCCTGCAGGAATTGTTATCAAGTTTTAAGCCACCTCCACAGTGTTAGTATATATTTAGTCTATACCAGCAGGAACAAAAACTATCAATAAATAATAGTTCTACAGCTATACTGACAACCCGAACAGCTATACTACACCTATAGTTATTCATTAGCTAACGGTTTCCTCTGCTGATATCAAAATAATGTGGGATACCTGATTTTCACTCTATAGATGAACATGCATAACCCATTTGTGACTTTGCTTTATTCTGCTCGGTATGATTTTTTTATTTTTTTTATTTTTTTGGTATTGCGGTAGAGCCTAGGAGCCCTGGTCATGGACCAGGTTGCCGTTGTACTAGAAGCTGTGCAAACACAGACTGAGTAGTATAATCATATCATATATGTCTTTTCTTAGCACATCTTAGTTCTGTTACTGGAGTGATTTTTAAAAGAGGGATGTCAATAGTTAAGGTGCCAATAGATGGTGTTCAAGAACATGCAGCATTATTACTGGGATGAACAGAACTTCTGGTTGTTGTGCACTGCAAATAGCTTCTTGTGTGTATCTCTGTAGGTAGCTTGTAATAGCATCCTATTAAATCTGTCCTGCACAACTACTGTGTAGTCTAAACACCGGTAACAGATAATAAAGTACTACTGACCTCCATGGAGTTGGAGAACTACTTGACTATGAATGGTGTAACCCATAAGATAACCTCTCTTTATTACTCAAATGCAAGTGGACAAGTAGAATGTGTGAATAGACATTAGAGAGACAAGGTGGGTGAGGTAATATCTTTTATTGGACCAACTTCTGTTGGTGAGAGAGTTAACAGGCCACTCTACCTTGAGTGGTCCCTTACCATATATGCTAACTACTTATGCTAAACAAATAAAAGGAATCTCCTTCCTTAGAGGTTTTTAAGGTCAGGCTTGACAAAGCCCTGGCTGGTATGATTTAGTTGGGAATTGGTCCTGCTTTGAGCAGGGGGTTGGACTAGATGACCTCCTGAGGTCCCTTCCAACCCTGAGATTCTATGATTCTATGAATTTGTTCCACCTTGCATATTGCTGTGACAAGTACCTTTCCCAGTACTGAAGAGCTGTGTGTGGCTTGAAAGCTTGTCTCTGTCGCCAATAGAAGTAAGTCCAATAAAAGATATTACCTCACCCACCTTTTCTCTCTGCACAACTACAGGAATTTCTATCTTTGAACAAACCTTACACAGTCACAGTCCTTGCCCTCAGTGAGTACAATGGCTATACAAGTCTAGAGCTGTCGGTGGACCTAGACTCTCAAAATTAGTGGGGAGGGAGAAAGGCAGAGCCATAGCTCTTTGTTTCCCCCTCCTCTGGGAGCTGGCTTAGGCAAAAGTACCCTTTCAAAGAGTCTGTCAAAGGCACAATGTCTTATGTATTTCTCTCCGGGCTAGTTTGGTTCTGCACCATCCCATGTGGTTAGTGGCTGAACAGCCATAATCTTGTCATACTTACACATGCTTTATCCTGAGCAATGTATATAACTGCAATAGGGCTTATTTGGTGCTGGCCTAATTCAGTGTGGTTTATTTCTAAAGAAAAGATCCAGGGCTTCGACTGAGCCTCGTAAGGTTTCCATGCTGGCCTTCTCCATGACCAGCCTGGTCTGATCTATGTGGAGATGGAAGCCAAAACCAAAGCTAATATAATGCCCCCTAAGCTCCCCAGTCACAAGAGCAGACATCTCCTGGTCACACCAGGCAAAATCTAGTTTCAAATTCTCATTACAGGTACAGTTGTACCATGTGTACGACTAGGGCCCTACAAAATTCTCGGTGAATTCACTGTGAAATGTGGTCTCCCACTGTGAAATCTGGTCATTGGTGTGTTTTTATCCTATACTATACAGATTTCACGGGAGAGACCAGTGTTTCTCAAAGTGGGGGTCCTGACCCAAAAGCGAGCTCTGGGAGGGAGGGGGGGGAAGGACGAGGAATGCGGCACGCTCGGGGAAGAGGCGGGGCCGGGGTGGGGATTTGAGGAGGGGTCCAATAGGGGCAGGGAGGGGGCGGAGTCAGGGCGGGGCTGGGGTCGCGAGCACTCAGCGACGCCAAGGAAAGTTGGCGTCTGGGTTGCCGCCCTCACTTCTGCACTGCTGCTGGCAGGGCACTGCCTTCAGAGCTGGGCGCCGCCTTCAGAGCTGGGCGCCTGGCCAACAGCCGCCGCTCTTCTGCTGCCCAGCTCTGTAGTCAGCGCAGATGTAAGGGTGGCAATACCGGGACCCCCCTAAAATAACCTTGAGATCCCCCCCTTAGCTCGCTTTTGGGTCAGGACCCCCACTTTGAGAAACGCTGGTCTCTCCCATGAAATCTGTATAGTATAGGATAAAAACACACAAATGACCAGATTTCACAGCTGTTTTGTGGTGCAAACACTGGGAGGGAGGGGGGAGAAGCAGGACGCGGCGGCACGCTCAGGGGAGGAGGCGGAGGTGAGGTGGAGTGGGGGGGTGGGTCGGGGAGCTGCCGGTGGGTTCAGAGCACCCACCAATTTTTCCCGGTGTGTGTTCCAGCCCCGGAGCACCCACGGAGTTGGCGCCTATGGGTGGCAATACCATACCATGCCACCCTTACTTCTGCGCTGCTGCCTTCAAAGCTGGGTGGCTGGACAGTAGCGGCTGCTGACCGAGGGCCCAGCTCTGCAGGCAGCAGTGCAGAAGTAAGGGTGGCAATACCATACTAGGCCATCCTTACGACTGCGCTGCTGGTGCTGGTTGCTCTGCCTTCAGAGATGGGATCCTGGCCAGCAGTCACTACTCTCCAGCTGCTCAACTCTGAAGTCAGCGCTGCCGCCTGCAACCCTGCCTAAAATAACCTTGTGACACCCCCCCCCACACACACACAACTCCTTTTGGGATCAGGACCCCTACAATTACAACACCATGAAATTTGAGATTTAAATAGCTGAAATCATGAAATTTACAATTTTTTAAATCCCATGACTGTGAAATTGACCAAAATGGACCGTGAATTTGGTAGGGCCCTATATGACTCAGTCTGAAACAGTATCCATCTTGAAACACCTAGTGAACCCACTTTTTAGATAGAAAGCAGCCTTATAGTTACACAAATTACACACTGTGAGATCAGAATCAGGCCCTATAACTCCACCAGATGGGATGAGGGCAGAGTTGAAAAACCATGATACAAGATTCTTATTTATGTAAGAAAAATGAGAACCCCCTACGTGAATGAGTTTTGGGAGGTAAGCATTCTAGGGTTGCCAACTGTCCATGGTTGTCCCAGAATCTCCAGGCATTAAAGATTAATCTTTAATTAAAGATTGTCATGTGATGAAACCTCCAGGAATACATCCAACCAAAATTAGCAACCCTAAAGCAGAAAGACCCTGAATCCCCTTTTAAGGGGGGCAAATAGGCTTTATAACAGGCAGGGGTGTAGATAGTGATGTGTTCCTTTTTTGAAATTGGCATGCTTCATACATATTGTTTACCTCAGTCTGAGAGTCCTGAACTTTATTTCACCTGATACTTTATACCTGTGCTTAGAATGTATTTCTTCTAAGTAGTTCATTGGCTTCACTTCTAATGGTATTAGGGCTCTTTGTTTTCTTAAGCCTGAAACATGTCTCCTTGTTTCTCAAACTATTAAAGCCTAATATGTGCCCAACATTCAAATTAAAGTATTTTATTCCCCTTAACAAAAATGTCTGTAAAGCTATTTAGAAGGAATGGGGATGCCTGAATGATAACAGAAAAATGTACAAGCAACATATCTAAATAAAATAAAAAATGTCAATCAACCTCTACAGGCTGATACCCACGCTTTTCAGAACCCAAAGCAGTGGTATCTTAACTGTTTTTCTCAGGAATAAATCAATGGGGACACAGCTCCTCCATCTGACAAACGATTGGTACAAACAAGAGTGCTTTTACCTAAAACTACTTTTTAATTAGGTCTCAAGCATGCGCACACACACTTGCATATATATGGTAGCAGTAGGTTCAGAGCATCCCAAACATTTATATTTACCCAAAGTCTGAAATGTTTTTGAGTAATCAACAACCAGGCTTCCGGGGCCCTCCTTCTGTCCAGCTTCTGTGGAGCTTAGGTGCCAGCTCCTTTTCCAAAGAAAAGCTTCCTCAGTCTGCTCCAAAGTATATCCTTTTGCCTAATTGTTTATATCTAACTTAAAGCACGTAACTCATAGTGACTCCTAGTGGGTTACCAAAGTAACCCCTAATGGATCACCAATTGTCCTAATTTCAGCAAACTACTCATCTCTTATCATCAAAGCATTCCTAGTATCTCTAGTCATAACAACAATAAAACGTATATGTCAGGAGCACTTAAAACCAAGGTTGACCTTCTAAACATTCCTTCCATTCTAATGGTACATTAACTCTCTGTCCCATCCTCCCATTCTGATTAGCAGGACTGCAAACATGTAGCTCTTTGGCTTTCCCTCAGAGTCTAAGATTATTTCTAGCTCTGTGGTATTTGGTTTTCATCTAGCAGTAGCTGGACACACAAAATGGCTGAGTGAAGTAATGTCAAGTTCTGGGATTGCAAGGCTACAGGCTTCCCATTCTTCATGTAAAATAGCCTATTCAGGTGTACCTTTATCTTTTGAGTTTGTTGAAATGTCTTGAAAGCCATGTTATTAGAGAAATTAGTTCCTTAATATCTTTTAGCTTAAAAAATATGCCAGTAAAATTGTTCCTCGGAAAGGTAGAAATTGGTGGTAAATGTTCCTCTCCCATCTGGTTATTCATCGATTTTTGAATCTTTCAACTAACAGGAGCAGTTAATGTGAAAACAAAGGCTAGTATCCTATGGAGTTTCTTCATTAACATTTACCTTTGCAATGCACTAGTATTTCCAAACTGAACAATTTCAGTTTTGGGCTGAAATATTTTGGTTTTGGAGTGTGTGTTAGTTTTTCAATGAAAAACTGAAATTTTCTGTGGAAATGAGACCTTTTTTGTAATAATAATGATTTCTTCAAAACCTCCAATTTTCCATCATTAAAATGTTTTACAGACCAGCTCTAGCCCCATGGAAATCAATGGGAATGCTTAGATACCTTTCTGAATTAGGGCCAAGAATTGCATCTCTTTTAACACATCTTAGCTCTAGTGAGGGTGGAGTATTTCTCTGCCCTAACTCTAACAGCAGGCCAAGAGCTCTCTTCCTCTACTATTCCACATCCCCTACTCATAGATTACAAGAGTTTGCCATAATTTTATTGTACACATAATTTTCCTCAGTCTGTTGAAACAGACAAGCAAAAAGGAGGCAGCTATGTACGATTTTCGAAGCCTGGATTTGCAGGTAGGGTACATGCTACAAAGATATGCACTTTCTTGGAGGTATTTTATCTTTTACTTTTCACTGAGAGTCGAGATAAGGGTGTTTTCAGAAAGTCCATATGTGAGATGCAGTTGATTTCCCAGTGTTTAGTAGATGGTACTGCTAGAGCTGGATACTATATGGTATGTGCACTTCCCTCAACCTTTGACAGAGGATATGAACTGTAATTTGGAATGAGTAATGTAAACCCTGAAATAGTAACTTTTTAACTGACTTAAATCAAGCATAAACAATAGAGCAATTTGAAAGGTTTGGTCTACAAAAAATGTCACATTCTATGGAAGAATGCTTCCTCTATTTGATCTGTCACTAAAATTCTCAAAACATGACACTCCTTGAACATAATACACTTTGATGATAAACTAGATTAACTTTCCCAGTACAAGTGAAAGGCCACCTGTTGCCAGAATGCCCATATTCCTCGTTGGCTGTCTTGTAGCTGTCATCACTTCAATGCGATCTGCGCCCAACATGCTGGAATATAATGAATATGTCAGGAGTTGGAGGTCAGCCATCAAAGTACATGAAAACTTGGCTCGCATACAGTGTCAGCATGGAAGACTCGCCTATCATCTTGTGCAAAGGATTTCTGCACCACTTGATTTGTTTGCACAGGGTTTGTTTCTGTTGGATGGAACACATTTACTGAGAGGCTTTTTGACAGCACATTCAAACATTTTCAATTTGGAAAATGGTGCTTCCTGTTTCAGGCTGCTTAACTGATGGGTGGTGTGAAATGCCACTGGAGATGATTGTTTATTGTTGTTATTTTAGCATGAAAAGATCGATGAGTGTTGAAGTGTTTGAGGGAGTCTGATGAGGGAGAAAGCTATGAGGGGTATAGGATACCTACCACTTTGTAACCCTTTCACAGAAAACTAGTAACAACTCTCCTTATTTACTTTTTACTCAGTCCTGACTTAGGCTAACTCCCACTGGCTTTAACTCCTTGTAGTGAGAGTTTGTCTCAGTTAAGAACCTCAGAATTTTGCCCATCGAGAATACTGCACTTTAAAATGCAACAGAAAGTACTCAGATTCTTTTAAGAGCTATCCTGTCTTCTTAGCATTTCTCTCTGCTTCCTCCCAGTAATGAAGGACGTAGATCCCTAAAATATATGGGCTAACATATATATGAATACACATATCCCTAAGATAAGTGGGACATTGGCCCCTAAAATATGGGATAATATTTACCTCTTCCCTATTTATACCATTTCTCCCAAGTTCCTCCTATTGCTCTCCATTCCAGGTTGAACAGGGAATGGATTCAGTCAGAGGAAATGGATTGAACCTGCTATTGTTGAGAGCCCATCTCTGGCTGAAGTGAGAAAAAGGCGAAGAGACTGCGATGTATCTCAGTGCAGGATTCCATGGCAGGATGATACCAAGACAATTGCCAAAATGCAGGCTGTCCAACATAATGTAGGACTCTAGAGAGAAATTCAGTGACAAAGACTGCAAGAGTTTGTTTGTGCATATAGTGGTGATAGCATGTAGAAATGAATTTTAAACACAAAAAATGGGTGAGGTTATTAGAAGTATTCTGACCACGTGCCTTTTTAGGCCATAAAGTCAAATCTGAGTCTTTTCCCCCCACCCCCATCTACATTTAATAGAGCCCCATAGAATCATCTGGATGATGATGATTACTTGGTCTATCCACCTACATTATGGATAGATTAATTTAATAATTCGTAAGATCTCACTGGTAGAATGGTATCTAGTCCAGCCATGAATATAGCTCTAATAGAAGCTGCTTCACAGTCTCCCTTTATCCACTGCCTTAACTATTGTTAGAGCTAAAATTGTAACACTAACACTAGCTAATCTGTTTTCTTTCCTGGCAGTTAAGTTAGTTAATACTCGGGCTTATAAAATATTCTTTCACAGATAACTCCCCCACCACAAATATTGTTAATGCAGAGCTAAGGTTGCAGGTGATATTTTGTCCCTTTCCCAAATGTCAAGGTCAGCAAAAACTCTCACATTTGAAATCTACAAAATGGAGTTAAGGTTGCATGGGCATGTACTTTAACTCTGCCCCACAACAGCTAGCAATAGGTGCTGGGAACTATCTGCATGCACTCTTCCTGCATTCACTGTGTTAGGTGTAGTATCTTTGTCCAATAGATTGTACTTTACTACCAGTAAAAATAAACAGCGGTACAACACATATCAAAGATCCATTCAATCAAGAGCCTTCCAGCCATTCAGGCTGCACATGACGGTCCACTACTTTAAAGAAATAAATGGTCCAGGGAAAAAGTAAAAACTACAAGTTAAAAAACATAAAACCCTCCTGGTTTCACTACATGATGGGTCATTTGGAGCTATATAAATTTACAGAGCCGCTGAGGGCTGCAAAAGATCCAAGTGCTGCCTTAGTCCTCCAGAGACTTGCCTGTGCTCTCGCAGGAGCCATACTGGACGAATGCTAATACTCCGATTGTATCTAAGTTAGTCTCAGGACTGCAGCTGCATGTAGGAAACATGGAATGGTAAAGGCATCAGGGTTCTATCAGGTCTTTCTTTTACTGCACAGCTACTGAAGCCTCCCAGAATCCACCTTTCACATTGAAATTATAGGAATGCACCATATTAAATTTACTAAAACCTTTACCAGTCAGACTGCACTCCCCTTTTCCTAGAGTGGCTTTGCCAAAGCAGGCCCTAATTAAAACTACCATGAAGAGTCACCCCCAAGTAGAACCCTATGTGGCCTGCCAAGATTCCTTTCCTCTTTGGGGGGTTGGTAAGGGGTAGCTTAATCCTGTTAGTATCGACGACGTTTGTTAGGGCCAAAGTCCCCCCCAGGATTTCCTCTGTTGAAGCCAGGCGGGTTTCCTCCCATAGCTCCAAGTCCTTCCATTGCGCTGCCCTGGCCAAAGCGATCAGTGGGCGGTGGCGGTGTCATTCCCATGGCTCCATCCGGCATCATAGCTCCAGGACCAGCTGCAGGAGGTGCACTGGCTGGGACAGTGGTGGCACCCATAGCCCCTCTATTGTTCATACCTATGGCACCTCCCATGCCCATCTGTCTCATGCGCATATCCGGTGGCTCCCTCGCATCAGCAAAATTCCCTTTAAAGCCCTCTTGCTGGCGTCTCATCATCTCCTCCTGCTGCCATCTCATCTCCTCCTCACGGCGCCTGCGTTCTTCCTCCTGCCTGAGCTCCAGCTGTTTACGTTTCTGCACTTCTTGGTTATGCAGTTCCTCCATTCTCCTTAGTTCTTCCTGGCGTCTCATTAAGTCTTGCCTCATGAGCATAACTTGGTGCTCATGGCGAGCTGCTTCCATCTCCATTTCCAGCTTCTCATGTGCTTCCTTGATGTTAGGTGTAGCTGTTTCACTAACTGGGACACAGGCAGTTATGTCTAGTGGTTAGAGTAGGAGCAAGTAACTAGAGCCAATGGGTCAGAGCTGGAATCAAGAAGCCAGTAACCAGTACCAAGGGGTCAAAGCCAGTAGGGAAACAGAGCTGGAGCAGGTCAGGTGTAAGGGTAGAAGAAAGGCAGGATCAGGGCTGGCACTTGGGTAATGTAGGCACAGATGAGACTACCTCTATAAGCATGCACATTAGGTAGCCAGAGATCAGTTGTTGCTGTTGGGCTTAAGAGAGGGCTCGCTGACTCCCTTGGCCAATCAGGGAGAGTGGTCAATCAGGTGGCCTTACTGTGGCTCATCTGTGCTCATTGGCTGCCAGGATCCTGGGCAGGCACAGCTGCAAGTTGTCATTCCTGACAAGCTGTATTGAATAGTGGAGGGATTAGTGGAAGAAACTTGACAAAGCCATGATAGTGATGTAAAATGATCTGAGGAGGCCTCTTGGGGTCTGAAAATCTCTGTTTGCTTCTCCACCCATGTGTGTGATGAATAGAAACAGGTGGTTGTGTACCCTGAGGGATTCAGTTTGCCTCATTTCAGGACTGAATTGTATGTGGAGTGTCAGTAGCAGGCCCCACGGGTCTTCTTGCCTTGGAGATTGTCAGCAGTGAGGTGGGAGATGAGAACAGTGTTGTTATGATGGGTGAGTAAAAGTGTTGTGTTAAATGGAATCCTGGGTGGAAGGGTTGTGAAATGTTGTAGGGAGGTGGCTGCCTTTGTGGAGTAGGCTTAGTGTTTGACTGTATGGCAGGTGAAGGTAGCTCCTGCTCAGTGCACCTCCTCTAAACACAAGTTCTGCCTTAGCAAAAAGAAGGTGTTAGACTGTCATGGCAGTCATGTACCCTATTTTCTGAGTGTTCTGTGCTAGCTGTAAAGCCAGAGTGTGAGTATTTGTGCTATAAGCATATTGGGGGGCATTGCTCAAAGAGAGCAGAGTTAAGGTTGATTTTGGCATGTACCTTAATTCTGCATTTCCTGGTTTGCAAAGATTTGTGTTTTGCTGAACTGAATATTCTGAAAATACATGAGATACCCCCTGGGTATTCTTATCTCTCTGTTAATTGTCTATTATTGCCAGTGAATTTCTTACTTTTTTTAAACAGAAAGAGAATTGTTTTTTGTAGGAGTTAGTGCTCATTCAGGCAGTTATGTTATCATACATGTTTGCAACTTAGGCGCTGCTGTGGCTAGCTAAATGATATGTGATTCCTTAGGAATCTTCCCCCCTCCCCCAACCTCCCGAGCTGTATAACTTGTTGTAGTAGAATTGTGATAATGGTCATGCTTTGATGTGTTCTGAAGTTATAAGAACCTATTGCATTTGTAAAATGCTTCACCCCCCTCCCCGAAGTGCTTGTATTTCAGGACCCCCTTGCTCAAATGATCCCGTCAAGGGCATCAATGTTGCACAGCAAAATTCAAGACAATCCAAGTAAGCATATAGATTTTAGAACACTTAAAAAATTTTACACAGAAAGTGCTCCCCTATAATTATTAGGAGTGTTTTGGTATTTATACTGTAATTTACTGTGGAGAGAAGATAGTGGAGGTATGTCTCCTTTATGGTGATGTACATGGTGAATACCAAACCAGGTTTCAGGCATTTCACTGCTGTTTAGATGTAAAAAATTTAGCTATCCTGACAATCCAAGAACGTTCAGCCTACGTTCTTTGGAGAAGGGAGCACATCCTACACGGAGATCACAAAGACTTGGGTGTGGATGTGTTGGAACCTAGCAGCAAAAGAAAAGCACATAGGCACATCTGGTAAAAATAGAATTAAGTTTACGTAACATAGAGTGGCAGGAATTTTCTTTCTCAATAATTCTTTCCATTGGGCTGTAATGACAGAATTCACCTCAAGAGGATTTAAGAAAAAAAAAAATGGGGAAACAGCATCTCTCAGCACAGCTAAATCTTCAAAGTGTATGTGAACATTCAAACAGTGAACTGCATGCATGCTTTAGTGTTTATATGCTTAGTTCAATAGTGCATGTGTATATCACCCAATATCACAGATGCTTGACAATGGTGATTCCTCCTCATTTAGATAATTGCCAAATTTAGGTCTAGGCTGTAATTTCCCTCATCATATATTCGCATGAATCGTATGTGGTGGGGAGGGTGGTGGTCATTTGTTTTGTCTACCTTTGAAACACTGAGCTGTGGAACACCTATTAGTATAGGGGAGAGTACCCCACAGGATCTATTTCAGAGGAAGGGGTATTTGTCTGCAGGTTGGCCCTCCTCATTGTCTTATGCAGTGAGAGAAATCTCTTCCACAAATGAATGCTGTTGACATTTCTCACATGTACTGAATTGCTGTAAACCCCCCTGCTAAATATTTAATGCAATGAAGCTAGGATTTTTGCAGCTATTCAGTGTGTATGTGAAAATGTCAGCCTCTACCAAAGCACTTTCATTTACAATACATACGGGAAATAATAATGCGTTGCACTTCTCTAGTACCTTTCATTAAATGTTCTCGAAGTGCTTTACAAACATTCATTAATTAAGCTGCCTAACCCCTGGCAGGTAGGTATGTTTTGCTATGCCCATTTTACCAGTGAGAAACTGCAGAACAGGGACCTGGTTCAAAGTCACAGAGCAAGTCAGCAGCTAAGCTGGGAACAGTCTAGTTAGGAAGGACGCCCTTGTGGTTGAGGCCCAGTCCTGTGCTGTAGAATTTTGTTCAGTTCCTGGCTTTGCCAGAGACACTCTGTAATCTTGGGCAAGTCACTTTTTTTTTTCTTGGTGAAATCCTGGCTCTACTGAAGTGAGTGACAAAATTACTATTAATTTCTATTTGGCCAGGATTTCACCCTTGGTCTCAAATCCCCATATATAAAATGGGGATAACAACATTTTTCTACCAAACAGGGGTGTGGTGAAGATAAGTCCATGAATCCTTGAGAGGCTTTATGGTGGTGGGAGCCATGTGATTAAGTACCTAGCTAGATTTCTGACTCCTCTCTGCTCTAACCACTAGGCAACACTGACTTAGTACTGGAAGATTTTGGTCCTTTACCTACTACTTCACCCAAAAATAATTGTTTAAATAAGCACACCAGCCCAGAACCTCTGCTCCATCTAGCCCAGCATCCTGTATCTGACAATGGCCAAGACTAGATCCTTCAGAGGAAGTACAAAAATTCCCACAGTGAACAATTACGAAATAACCATTTTGCTAGGCCAGTCAGACCCCTGACCCATGTCCAAATGGCTTTGTTCAACACAAATTGCTTCCATGTCTTTACTAATCAATTTAGTACAAGGCAAAAATGTATCCTGGAAATATGTAGCTTGATTCTTGCATTGTTTAAAATGCATCAGCACCTTTGATTCGGGGTCTGGGAACTGATTTGTCATTCCTTTCTCCATACTTTGACATTTCCCAGCTCTTGTAGTTGCTAAGTCATCTCACATCAGCTTGACTTAATTAATATATTATTGCTTATCACTACTGCTCAAAAATCTTTTTAATAGATATTCCACTGGCCTGACAACAATAATATAATGGTGTTATCATGCTTTAAATGGTGAGGGGAACAGCTGCCAATTTTATCTCTGTCTGATTCTTTCTTTGCACACAGTAGTGCTGATCCTGAAATATCCTAGGTGCCTCTTGCATAGTCCTTAGCACCCTTAACTTCCATTGGTATATTATCTAATGTAGATGGATATTGACCTTTATTAGCTTGGACATTGAGGTCACTCAATACCTTGTAGAAGGTGTTCAATACCTTGCAAGATCAAGCCCACTATTTCTGAGGGATGTGAAAAAATTCAATGTCTGAGTCATATTGTGACTGGCATGTGCATGGGGGGTGGGGGGTGGACACAGTGGGAATGGATGAGTCACAAGGAGTCTTCCCTAACTAGTATCATGTTCCAACCCCATATACTGCTCAGCCTCAGTTGCAAACCCTATGTTTTCCTGCTTCCCTTTAGGAAACCTAGTGGTACAGGCTAAAGTGGGCAGGTCTGAGGAATATCTATGGTCTTGCTCCCCATCTGTCCCATTCAGTGAAGCTAGTGTATGCAGGGGGGAGGGGTTAGTATGTTGCACCCATAAGGTATGGTGCAGGATGCATGCATCCTATGTATGCCTGGGAGTTCAGGGTTGGGGGAGAAATTGTTTCTGCACTGCTGCCACAGCTGGTAAGTGGCTAAAAGCCACAATGGAGCCCTATTCATGTAACACTACTATTAAATACACAGTAAATAGGTATTCACAACTATATACCAAACAATGCATTAATATAGCTACTGTATGTTAAGTTTCATACCTTTTAATGGATATTAGAATTAAAACCCGAGAAAAATGGACATTGGAACACCTATTAACTATAGAAGATATAATTAAAATATGTTTAATCTCTTGCCTTGCAGAAATGCATAATGCTCCTTTGGGGTGTGTGTGTGTGTGTGTGTGNAAGCATTATAGAGGAAAGATTGTTATTGATTTCATATTGAAGACCTGGGGCCTCATTCATTAATGTGTTGTTTAAATTAATTATTTATGGAATTAGCCAAAAAGTAGCATCTATGCAACTGTATGTGTTGCTATGAAACATGCCTTCAATGCCAAAATGAATGAATTTTTCACTGGCCCTTATGCTGTAAGGTCCTTTAAGGAAGGTTTTAGTTGCATTATTCAAGATTTTTGGCTTATTAATAGTTCTTGGAGGAAATGCAGTACAAACCTCCACCTATTCCAAGTGTCATTGTTATCACTGAATTACTAATCAGGGATTGCAGACCAAACCAGGAGTGCATATG
The DNA here is from genome assembly GCA_003942145.1 of Platysternon megacephalum. Lineage (NCBI taxonomy): Eukaryota > Metazoa > Chordata > Testudines > Platysternidae > Platysternon > Platysternon megacephalum. Next base: position 18,033,271 of record QXTE01000004.1, read on the forward strand.
CCAGTTATAACATCCATAGCACGGGCAAGAGAAATATTGCAACTTCAAGCTTAAGCAGAGCACTGAAAAATCAAACTTTATATAAATTACTTAGGTTTGTTTCAACAATAACAACAAAATAACCCTCACCCATAGTATCTAATCACAATAAAAGAGATCTACACATAAGGTCTTCTCTGATGCTTCTGTCTAAACTCATTACTGTTAGCTGTCACATCCCTCCTGCTCTTAGGTACAATCTCAAGTAAAAGTACCCTTAGATTTTACTTTTTTTTGCTTTCTTTGCTCTGCTTTTCATTTTGGCTGTTGCCTCAAATAGAGATGGAGCAGCAAAGGCAGATTGTTGCTTTGCCTCCTTTCCATCTACTGCTTATATTTTCCTTTATGTTGCTTTTCGATAAATGGCACACAGATGATTATTGGGACACTCTCCATGAGCTGCTATTGCTCTCCATCCACTTTCTAATAATAACAGCACTGTTTCCTCTCTCTGATTTCCTCCTCTCTCAAAGCACAATCACTTCAAAAATATCCTCCTTTTTACCCCCTCACCTTCCCTCCCCCCTACCCCCACTGCACACACAATTATTACACTTTACATTGAAAACTGAAATTTGCTGTTAAATTTTCAGTCCAGCTGAATGGGAGAGATTGATACATTATCTAGCTGGAACTTAAAACATGCTATGGGTCATCTTTACAAAGGAAAAGCACTGAAATTAGGTCCTTTCCTTCAAGTGAAAAGTCACTAAGGAATCTTCTGGAAGTGGCTGTTTGGGGAGTTGGGACTCCCCTGAGTCCTCACTAGACCCTGATTCATGTTCTTTATAACATCCTTCCCCTATTTGTAACACACAAGGGGTTCTCCAAACCAAAAAAGTCCCCTTCCCCCCCTCCCTTGAAAGAGAAGGGAGTCCGAGTAAAAGCAAAGAGAGGCAATGGTGATCTGTCTCAGGCAGGCGGTAGGCTTGTCACCTGGTACAGCATCTTTAGTTGGGGGTCTACCTCCAGCCCCTCTTCTTAAGGCACGAGGGTGACCAGATAGCAAGTGTGAAAAATTGGGGTGGGGGTAATAGGAGCCTATATAAGAAAAATCCCCCAAAATCAGGACTGTCCCTATAAAATCGGGACATCCGGTCACCCTACGGGGCACGCTGTTTTATAGCCGCTCTATGCCGTTTCAGGGACAAAGAGGCTTGAGATTCTCACCCTCTTGGCTGATTTGTGTCTCTGAGGTACAGCAGTCTTTTTTTCCTATGACAGTTTTTCCTTCCAAAGTGGTCTTCTCCTCTCCTCTTCCCCCCTCCCCCCGGTCCCTCCAGAACAAGCATTACAGGTGCACCTGATTAGTGCTGAATGAGCCCCGAAGAGCTTGTTAGTCGCCTGTACTAGAGTGAGGGTGTGCCCCTTCCTAGGCTGCCTGTGCCCTCCCCAGGTAATATGATTTTTTTAAATAGTTATTCACAAGTATGATGGATTAAAAAGTGACCAGTCTGGGGAGGAAATGGTTCTAGTGTTGCTTATGATTCAAGTGATCCAGAAGAAAGGTGCAGAAAACTGTCTCCAGCCAACAAGAGCAGCAGCAAAGGTGGGAACTTTCCTCTGCTCTTCACCTTGGGAAGATATGAGTGAATCCATGAAGACCATTTCAAGGCTAACATTAAACACAGACAAGGCAAGTACTCTCTTCCTTTTTTTTTTTTTTTTTAAATTAAAGGGATATGGAGAGCCTAGATCTGTAGCCATATGGACAAGAGACCAAATAGGACACACATTTCCTTCCTCCACAGGCAATGAAATCAGTGAGCTGCAAGCACAGCTCCACAATGGGAATTCTTCTTTCTCATCTCTGTTCTCTCCCCTACCTAAGATATAGGGGAGTTAGCGTACCACCAGTGCTTCAGTAACTCCCTCGGATCAGCTATAGGGGCAAGACTGCAACAAGAATTATAGCTCTCTACCTTCCTATACTTCTGGTTGGAGTAGCCTCTGTGGAGCTTGTGGCATGTCCCTCAGTGGTTATCCTGGTACCAGATCTTCCCTGTCTTTAAACCCCCTTGAATTAATCATCTGTGTGGGATTACCAAATCTTGCATAATAAGGGAGCCCTCCATATCTGTGAAGCATGGTTCAGGATTTGCATTTTAGTGTGTAAAGCTACACTAACCCAACATTAGGGCTGCACAGCTAAACTAACCTACAATGTAAAGAAATGCAAAAGTTAAAGTTCTTATTTGCATTTTTTAACTTGCATTTTTAACATTTTATGGCAAACACTGAAAAATGCAACTGTAGCAAGATAGGTAAGTTATTGCTGCTGTAAGAACTGTAGCTTTTGCATTTTGTCTTTATCTCCTTTTTAAGTGTTAATCTTGATGTTACATTGATGAAAAATCCCCCTTCCAAAGAAAGTCTTAATGCAATACATTATTATGGAAATGATTTTAAATACTCAAAATTCAGGAAGTGAAGAAGTTTGTTACTATAGTAACATAAACAAGGCTACAATACATGTCTTGTATGAGGTGTGCATATTATGTATGTGATTAAATATATTAGAGCTTAGAAAATGTCTGTTTTCTTTATTATACATATGCATGTATGCTATACATTTAACTACATCCATACATGTACAGGAAATGAATTATTTGCACTATATAGTGAATTTGATTTTTGCGTAGGATGGAATGCCAGACTCACTGATTGTGTCATTCCTTTATTTTCTTGTGTTGCTTTGTTTATGATGATGTCCTTTGCTATTGTGTTGAGAGTCAAGACTGCTCCTTTTTCTTTTTTTAAGTGCTTTTCTACTCTAAAGTAATACTGCAGGAAAAATAGCAAGCATAAATCAGAACATCAAAGTAAGTCCCACCATGCCTACAGTGTACAAATAGCTGTTGATGAGTTTGCCATGCTTACTGAACTGAATAAATATAAAAGCTTTTCGTGTGCATTCCTATTTTCAGTCCCAATACAGTGCGTTAACCTCAGAATATCAAATTGAATCGGGCTCTGAGAAGAGTAGCCTGCAAAGCAGTTAGAATGACACTCTTCATTACACTATCTAGATTCAGGTTTCAGACAACCATAACTGGTGCTTTCACAACCTCTCACCTAAAGTCAGATAATGTACAGCCACCCAAATAAGTGACTGAATTCCCTGCAAGTGCTTCTGAACCTCTTGAAATGTGAAGTCCACAGAGGCCCTGAAAACTGAGACTGAAATTGTTATGAGGAGACTTTACTGGATGAATTTTTTCCTTGCCAGGCACAAATAAACAGCTCTCAATAGGGTGCTCACCACACAGTGTGTCAGCGCCTATTATGCAGTCTGGTGCTGAGTGGATGTGTCAGCTGCCCATTAGACCACACTAAAATAGAATTGCTGGGAGCCTGAAGCATGAAGCATGATATTAGATAAAGTGATGAAATTTCACTCGATTAAAGAGCCAGGTCAAGGACAGTTACCTCAGGAAATTCCTTTTCTCCTAGAATATTCTCACAACTTTGATGAATTTATCCCCTTTTCTGCTTATTTTTGATTATCATTCAAATGATATGAATGATTAAATTTACACTCACTGGCTTCTGTCACATTTGGAATGATTAGAATCATAGATTATTTGGGGGAGGGGGGAAGAAAGGAAAGCCAGAAAGAATTGACTTTGTTCTAGGTTGAAAGTTCTAGGGAATGTTGGATTGATTTGTTTAGAGTTGTTTTGAATTTTTCTTCTTTCTGCAAGGTGAAAAGGAGTAGGGCAGCCTGAAATTTTTTTAGGCTTGTTGAAAGGTAGATATGAGCATTGTCTGGGAGAAGTAGGAAGTTGCTCCTTTTATCCATAGGGCAATGTATGCTGTAAGCAGAAGTAGATGGATCTGATTTTATTTCCCTGCCAGGAGTGGAAGGCTCACCTAGACAGACTAACATGCTGCAGATTTGATGTAATATCTCTATCAGTTTATTGAAGGGCTGTCTGCAAAGAAATTAGTACTGATAAATCTGTTGCACTGTTTTACAGTTTGGTGATATCAGTCTCTCCCCATCTCCCTCAATTTAAGTTCAACTAGCATCACAAGCTGATCTCAGACCTAAAAGGTTTTCAAAAGGTTAATTATCAGCACTCTAGGGATCAAGAACTGGTTCCAAGGATAGACTCACTACTTTGTCATTTCTAAACAATATATATCATCCTGTGAATTGTTTTAATGCTTGATAGTCAATGTATTCAAGCACCTCTAATTTGGTGGATGCATTTACACTTTTGCAAATTCTGCTTTGCATCTAGCAACCAATTCTAAGAACTGAAGGCCATTTGTGCTGTTTGCATAAGGGTACACTTATCCTAACGTACTATAGTTGCCAGGACTGGACAGCCACTTCGCACTGGTCAGTTACCAAGTTGCAGTCAGGAGGCATGTAGTGGAGCAGCAGTTGAGCTGAGTCAGGTTTCTTGGGTTATATACCAGCCAATCAGTGGGCTGCCGGGGGACTGCCACTTAGCCCCTGCTGGATGGTACTTCCTGCCGTGTCTAGCGTCACAGGGGTCTCCCAGTGGAGAAACAGCTCCCTGTGGTGATGTGGAAACCTCAAGGCCCAGAACCTCCATCATTCTATGTTCTAGTCCTGCAGATGCTTACATCAGAGGTCCAAAACACTGTGCCTTTCAACTGATTTATAGGGCAGTACAATATTCTGGACCATTAGGATAATGCTGGGTACAAAACATCTATCACAGGGGTTCTCAAACTGGGGGTCAGGACCCCTCAGGGGGTCGCCAGGTTATTACATGGGGGGGTCATGCGCTGTCAGCCTCCACCCCAAACCCTGCTTTGCCTCCAGCATTTATAATGGTGTTAAATATATAAAAAAGTGTTTTTAATGTATAAGGGGGGGTTGCACTCAGAGGCTTGCCGTATGAAAGGGGTCACCAGTACAAAAGTTTGAGAACCACTGATCTATCAGATTATAACATTTGATCACTACCAACTTGGACTGAATCATGTACTATTGTTTTATCAGTTCAGTAAATAAAATCTTAGATATACATTTCCTGTGCTGTGCAAAATTATCCTGAAATTTTACAAACCTGGGCACAAAGTTGATTTGCCCACCCTTTTTTCAATATCATCGATCAGAGAATCTTTTATTCACCTTCCAAAAAATACTTACCCATGGCAAATGGAATATGCAAGGGTGCGGTTACCAGTGGCAATACCTGCCCAGTGAATAGGTATCTGAAAAATGTCCAGATTATTGTTACATAGAGGTCATAGTAAAATATGAGACCTTAATTCAAGTCTAGGGAAAACTACCTTTCAGATGACAAATAACAGGAGTTGAATGTCATGTTAGGAGTAATCTAGAAGTCTCAATAGATGTAATCATTCTGCCCAAGCATACATTCAGAATGTTCAAAATTTACTGTATCTACTGTTTCGCTTATATTGATGGTAAAAATACAAGCTATAGCATGGGGATCAGAAGTGAGGAGAGGCAATTGTAATTGGTATTGATGTCTAATTGTTTCCAGTTCTGTTAGTAATATTTTTCTGCATGCAGATGATTGATTTATTTTCTGCCTTTTTGAAATGATTTTTTTTTTAAAAAGCCATATCAACTTTTATCCAGAGTATTTATTTTTGCCAGAAAATTAAGTCAACCTCACTGAAATTTTCTCATATAAACCACAAATGCATACACCAGCCCTTTATGAAGATGATGAATTTGTTACTATTCATCTGTGTGCGGTTAGGATTAATCTAACATAATCCTTAGACAAAAGAGAGCAACATTTTGAGACGGGTGGATCATAAAACCTCCTTTTCAAACACTCATTGAACTCAATTCCCGAAGCCTGTCTGTCACCAATACAGACAGAGCAACCTCAGGGAGGCTTTGTTGATATTCTCTGTTTTGCAGTGCTCAGGATGCCTGCAGAAAATATCCTGTATGTCTTCCTTTTTTTCCTCTTGTTTAGCATCTTTCCATGAAATCCGAAGTATTTTGTGTACTTTTTTTTAACACATAATAAGGTCCTTATGAAACAGGAAAAATAGGTATTCTAAGAGCTGGTTGGCGGCAGCAGCAGGACGTTTCTGTCAAAGAGCCCATAGAAGGAATTTGATACGCTACTTCCCTGTTTTCCCCCCTTGCCATGAGTAGTGATTACATACTCGGTCTGCTAACTCATTTTGCTTATAATGAAAGATGTCAATTCCAGCATTCTACTGCATTCACTCCCGTGGACTGCACCACCACCATAGTATCTGTGAGTCCTGACAATTGAAAAAGAAATGTAAATAATATTTACTTTAAAAAAATCCACAAGTGTGAAGAAGTGTGTGTGTGTGTGAGGGACGGGGTGGGGGGTGGGGGGGGATGCTTATATCACAAATAGGTTAGTCCTTTAAGTAAACTAATAGAGAAAGGGCCCCAAGTGAACCTTCAAACCTTTTGGGTTATATCAGGGTTAGGAATACTGGGAACAGATATTTAACTCCTTTCTTTCTCAGAGATTTCCTTTGAGAAGGTTTGAAATGACTCTGAACACATGAGGTAGGCACGGATGTCTTTGCTATTTAACACTACAGAGTAATACCATATCTTAGCCTTTACCCTCTAATAGCCCTAAAATTCAGTTTGTGCAATGTGGGCTTTAAAGTCTCCTTGGACTTCTATATAGTTCAGCTGCCATGGAATTTGTCAGATTGGAGTCTAGGTACCAACAATTTCTTGGCACCATCTTCCGTGGACCTGAGTCATGGGGGAAAATTGTAGTTAAGCTGACACACAATCGTGTTTGCAATTTGCATTACAATACATTTATGGCTTCACTTCAAGGATCAAGAGGCAAATCACCTTCTCCCACAGAGAATCCCATGGGAGAAAGTACAATTGAAATTTGCTTTCTCTGAGTATTGGGATCCGAGAACTATGAGACTCAGGTGGTTGGGTGTGTGTGGCATGAAAAAATGGCACAGAAGTGCAATCGATGACTATGATAGGCTGTGTAAGAGAGCTGTTAATTTAAATATATTTGTTTTTTTCCAAAACTTTTGAAAGCTGAGTTCCCTTAGTTTTGGCATTGCCTATGTTTCTCCATGTTTCTCCACTTCATTTTTTTTTTTTTAAATGAAAGTTGAGACAATGGGGGAACGGTTGAGAGGTCTGTTTAAGCTTCCCCATCCCTGCTAGTTTTTCATGACCTCCTGGAGGGACATGGCCCACACTTTACAAAACACCCCTCCCCCTCATGTATGGTAGCTAGTGTTAAATGTAATGACTATTTCAAAACACTAGAAAGTATTTATTTCACTTCAAAGGCTGTCTGAAAAGCTGTTTGTCAGGATGATTAGTTCTGGCCTAGAGGCTGGCAAAAAAGTATCCGAACCTATCAGAATATTGTTTTTGTTACTTTTTTGCCAATCTACACATCTGAAATGTCTGAGTAGACTTGCGCAGGGTTTTTTTAATACGTTTAGTTGAGTTCCTGTATAATAGGCTATCCTGTGAAAAAATAAATTGGCTCATCAGTGGAGATTCAATGTTGGTGAAATACTTCCCAGCCTGCTCAAAGGCTAAGTGCTTGTCTACAATCAATTTTGTCCTGATTTAACTGTGTCAGTTTGAAACCAGTACAGCTCAATTCCAGTGTTATTCCCCTAGGATAAGTTATACATGTACAAATTCTTGCTATACTGGTATAACTTCATCCACACTAGGGGCTGTACTGATTTAACTATTTTGGATTTTTTAAAAAATCAGTTAAAATGGTAGACCTGAACTAAATGGGGGGTTTGTGCCAAGGAACTGCACAGGAGGTGATGTGGGGGAATCTTTAATTCCTGGACAGGGTTGAAGGCAGCCTCTGGCCTGTGACCCTATCACGTATGGGTTTGTGGTCATTGGGTCCACATAGCCATGGACTCACTGGCCACAAGCCTCCTACAATCTGTTGCCAGTACCAGCCCTCCTTCATGCTGGAGTGTCCAGGTCTGGTATGGCGCCCAGCTCTCTAATGAACAATGGGTGGGAGTGCCCACGTGTAGCTGCCTTCCCTCGGTGCAGTGGAACCACAGCAATTCCGCTCGTTGGGGTTAGTGCGAGGACCCAGTGTTGCGGTATGAATTTTACCCTGCACGTGGAGTTAGGCTCTGCATGTTGCAAGGCACTGGAATAATAAGTCTTTCATTGTACTTTACATTAAACAGAGCTTCAGCCTATCAAAGCTCATTGTAAGGAGTCCACTGAATCTTCAAGGAAACAACTTTTGGCTGAGTGGGGTGTGATATGGATAAGGCATTAAATACAGAGGAAGTGGAAACACTGATTAACTCGGAATAAGAATAATGATAGCAGATGCAGCTATAATACCTCATTTGGTGGTGGTTTACTGCTGAGTATTACGGTTGTTTTTAAATATGACTTCCAAATAAATGTGATCCTTCAAATATTGCAGGTGATGGACAGACTGGTGCTGTGACTTCCTGCCTCAGCCATGCCCTGATTGTTGCATCTTGGCAAGGTGCTGTTCCTCCAAGACATGAGAATCACGGCATGATCTCATGCTTTGCTAAACTAATTCAAAGTTTCTAACTACTCATGATCTCTTCTCTATGGAATAAACCATGTTCCCTTCCCCCAGTATTAGTGTTTAATTCCATTGTTAATATTGTACCCATTTTGATTCCATCTGACCCACTTTTTACCTACATTTAAAGATATAATTTAGCCCTCTCAACAGAATGAATCCAGACCCCTTGATTTAGATCAGGCTGTGCTAATATAGGATTACTAGCCTTTTCTTCAGTTTGTTTGACATTAATACGTGAAGCTTGGTGGGCAGGGATTCTTTGGAGAGCTGAAATTAGAGGCGTTTAAACAAATTAGTGAGATTGAACACACTGTAAAGTGGGGCTGACAGGAAAAAAGTGATAGTCACTGCTTCTCAGACATGTGGTAAGCAATTCATATATTTCTAGTTTAGATGTGTTTTCTTCCACTGTGATGAGCTATTTGGGAAATCATTCAAAAATTTATTTGTGATTTCCAAAATTCCAAGAGCATTTGCCTCTTCTGACTATATATCACTATACATTCAGACCAGGCATCTGCTCTCTGATCCGCAAAGAGGCCCTTGTGTTTTAAATTTTAGCAGTACTGTATTTTATCCTACTTTTAAGCAACATTATCACTGCAAAGCAACACTATTCTGTGCTTTGTTTGCAAAACTGGGCTATCCTATCCCAAGTCTGAACATAAAAGCAAAACCGAGCAGGTGGCTGGATGGGAGAACATAGAGCTCAGTAAACATGTCTTATTTTTCATTAGAGTACAGTGGAGACAAAATATTTAGGATTTCTGCCTTTCCCTCCTTTTTTAATGTATAGTCCATGTTGTGGTAGGAAGAATTTCATGCCATGGTGGGGCTGAGATACCAAGGTGATAGCCACCTTAAAAACACACACATTTTAAAAAAATAAATTAGGGACTTGAATTAAAGGCCAATTTCTCAACAGCTGGTAAAAATTGTTTTAAAACAAATGATTCTAATAGCTAATTGTGCTTTAGTGATAGAACTAAAGTAGATCAGAGAATATACTCCTGTGCTACATATCTGATATTAAATGATTACTACACTTGATGTTACCCAACCAAAAAGCTTTAAGAAGTACAAAAAAGGTCCTGTCCTTTTTATTTTCTTTGCCAATTCTCAGACACCTCTTTCAACCTTGCTAAGCTCTCTCCATTGTGTTGGTGAACTCCAATGATCATGTGAGTAGCAGATGGATTGAAACTAAGTACTAAAGAAAGCTACATATCAACTTTGACCCTCTACTGCAGATCCACCCTCTGCTGCAAGGCGCACAAGATGATTTAGGGAAGTAAAAAAGCATTTTCCTGCTGACCGGAAAGTTGCCTCTCACTGATGACTAAGCTGCTGAAATTGTTTAAGGGGAAATAAATTCTGTTGTGGGCATTATTATATTTGCAGTTACTTCTTCATTCACACTTGCAACTGTTTATCAGACTGGTTTCACTTCATATTTCAACTGGTAAAATAAAATAAGAATAATCCAAACCAAAAGACTTAAAGAAATAAAATCTTTGCCAATTTGCTGTAGAGCTAGGTAAGATACCATGCACTCCTGAGGGTATCTTTGATAGGGAAAAGAGAGGAAAATAAGTCTTGTCAATTCTGTGCCTAACAGCTTATGGTTAGAATTTAACTCTTGCTGAAAACACCACTGCCTTTCAGCTCAGAACCTCTTCCCAACAATCCCCTCATCATCCTTCTTGAGGGTATTGCCCAGTGATTTGATTTATTTTATTTTATTTTATTTTACACTCCCTTTCTTCAGGTAGGTTAAGGGAATAGCTGACTGTCCCACTTTTCTCTCCTGGCTCCTGAAGGGGCAGTTAAGGGATGGTGTGCCCTTTCTATCCTGGTTTTTAGGGGGCTGGTGAAGTAGACTCAATTGCCTCTATATCTTCCTGCCAGTATCTTCTGGAGGCAAGTGGTCTGCCTTCTTTCCCTCCAATCCTAGCCGTTGAACTGATCCTGCTACTGCTTCTTGAAAGGTCCTATCCATCATTCTAAGTTTTAGAGGTGCTCTGACTAGAGTCCACCACAGGATTAAGGAGTTGAGCAGAAACTCATGGAACGAGGAGGGAATTAGCCATCCAACCACCATTAAAATTCAATGGAAAGTGGCCTAACTTCCTCATGCTCCTTTGAAAATCCAAGCCAGAGTTGTCATTACTGCACTGTACCCTGGGGTTTCTCAGCCCTAGTGGGTAATAGTGCAAGTAACTAATAAGGAGGCTTTCCTAGTCTGACTTCTTCAGGCTGTGAGGTAGGGGACAGGCAATTATCTTTTCCCCTCTTTTGCCCCCAAAGATACTAGTATGTGGTGGGCTAAAGGAGGAGGGGATGGAGAGAAAAGCCTGTCCTTTAGAAAATACTAGTTTGAGTATGTGTGGGGAGGACAAAGCCTGCTGTCTGGCCACACAGAACAGGCTGTGGGGAGCAGCTGGTGAGCTGGGAGGAGCAGTGGGCCAGCTGAAGGCAAATAATTAAGCAATCAATGTGCAAACATCTAGACAATAATAAGGTGATAAGTAACAATCAGCATGGATTTGTCAAGAACAAATCCTGTCGAACCAACCTGATAGCTTTCTTTGACAGGTAATTTGTCTAGGTCACTCTGGACCCTATCCCTGCCCTCCAGCATATCTACCTCTACCCCCCCAGCTTAGTGTCATCTGCGAACTTGCTGAGGGTGCAATTCATCCCATCATCCAGATCATTAATAAAGATGTTGAACAAAACCGGCCCCAGGACCAAACCCTGGGGCACTCCGCTTGATACCGTCGGCCAACTAGACATCGAGCCGTTGATCACAACCCATTGAGCCTGACAATCTAGCCAGCTTTCTATCCACCTTATAGTCCATTCATCCAATCCATACTTCTTTAACTTGCTGGCAAGAATACTGTGGGAGACCGTATCAAAAGCTTTGCTAAAGTCAAGATATATCACATCCACTGCTTTCCCCATATCCACAGAGCCAGTTATCTCATCATAGAAGGCAATCAGGTTGGTCAGGCATGACTTGCCCTTGGTGAATCCATGTTGACTGTTCCTGATCACCTTCCTCTCCTCTAAGTGGTTCAAAATGGATTCCTTGAGTATCTGCTCCATGATTTTGCTGGGGACTGAAGTGAGAATGACCGGTCTGTAGTTCCCCATGTTCTCTTTCTTCCCTTTTTACAATATGGGCACTATATTTGCCTTTTTCCAATCATCCGGGACCTCCCCCGATCGCCATGAATTTTCAAAGATAATGGCCAATGGCTCTGCAATCACACAAGCCACCCTCAGCACCCTTGGATGCATTAGATCTGGACCCATGGACTTGTGCATGTCAAGCTTTTCTAAATAGTTCTTAACCTGTTCTTTCACCACTGAGGGTTGCTCACCTCCTCCCCATACCGTGGTGCCCAGTGCAGCAGTCTGGGAGCTGACCTTGTCTGTGAAGACAGAGGCAAAAAAGCATTGAGTATTTCAGCTTTTTCCGCATCATCTGTCACTATGTTGCCTCCCCCATTCAGTAAGGGTCCCACACTTACCCTGACCACCTTCTTGTTGCTAATATACCTGTAGAAACCCTTCTTGTTACCCTTCACATCCCTTGCTAGCTGCAACTCCAGTCACACCTTAGCCTTCCTGATTACACCCCTGCATGCTCTAGCAATATTTTTATACTCCTCCCTAGTCATCTGTCCAAATTTCCACTTCTTGTAAGCTTCCTTTTTGAGTTTAAGCTCACATAGGATTTCACTGTTAAGCCAAGCTGGTTGCCTGCCATATTTGCAATTCTTTCTGCACATCGGGATGGTTTGTTCCTGCACCCTCAATAAGGCTTCTTTAAAATACAGCCTGCTCTCCTGGCCTCCTTTCCCCCTCATATCAGCCTCCCATGGGATTCTGCCCATCAGTTCCCTAAGGGAGTCTAAATCTGCTTTTCTGAAGTCCAGGGTCTGTATTTTGCTACTCTCCTTTCTTCCTTTTGTCAGGATCCTGAACTCCACCATCTCATGGTCACTGCATGGGAAATGATTGCCTAGCAAGGAGTACTGCAGTAAGGGATCTGGGGGGTCATAGTGGACCACAAGCTAAATATTGGTCAACAGTGTAACACTGTTGCAAAAAAAGCCAACATCATTCTGGGATGTATTAGCGGGAGTGTTGTAAGCAAGACACGAGAAGTAATTCTTCTGCTCTACTCTGCACTGATTAGACCTCAACTGGAGTATTGTGTCCAGTTCTGGGAGCCACATCTCAGGAAAGATGTGAACAAATTGGAGAAAGTCCAGAGAAGAGCAACAAAAATGATTCTAGGTCTAGAAAACATGACCTATGAGGGAAGATTGTAAAAACTGGGTTTGTTTAGTCTGGAAAAGAGAAGAATGAGAGGGGACATAAGTTTTCAAGTACATAAAAGATTGTTACAAGGAGGAGAGAGAGAAATTGTCCTTTTAACCTCTGAGGATTGGACAAGAAGCAATGAGTTTAAATTGCAGCAAGGGAGGTTTAGGTTGGACATTAGGAAAAACTTCCTCACTGTCAGGGTGGTTAAGCACTGGGATAAATTGCCCAGAGAGGTTGTGGAATCTCCATCATGGGGATTTTTAAGAGCAGGTTAGACAAACACCTGTCAGGGATGGTCTAGATAATACTTAGTCCTGCCATGAGTACAGGGGACTGGATTAGATCACCTCTTGAGGGTCCTTCCCGTTCTATGATTCTATAGGGGGAAAGTGAACTGGAGACAAATGATGGTAAGAGTGGTAGTCAGAGCCTACTGGGGAAGGAGAGGACTCTGGTGAGATAGAGGGTCATGTAAGTTTTGTTGATTTCATATTAGTACAAAACTTGCTGAAGATTTCTTGATGTTGGTTAGTTCTGGGGTGTTGAACACAAACCAAAAATGATGCTCAATGAATACAAACCTGCCAGAATGGTCCATCGAAACCCACGTGCATCTAAGTGGGCGGACTTTGCAACTCTGATCACACACATTTGTCTTCAATGTATTTCATTTCTGGTTTTCTGCTTGTCTTTTTATGTTCTATAGCTTAGTGCACGTGTGTTACATGGAGCTGCAGAAACTGTTTTAAGCCAGCATCATGCAGTGATTAAATCAGGAAAAGAGAAAAAACAAAACATTTTTATTGTATTGAATTTTTTTTGCTCTGAATTTAGATTCTGTAGCTAATAGCCAGTAGCTGATTGAAAATGTTGGCAGCTAGTTCAAGAATAAGATTCTGGGGGAAAAAAACAATGAAGTAAAAGTCCATCACTCTGAAATGTTCAGGACTTTTATCTGAAGCTGGTTCCATCAGTTGCAATACGCGTCCATTAGTACCCCTGCAACTCCCTGTGCATTGAAATAACATATTAGCATTTAACCTGAAAAAATGAAGTTATTAAAAATTTACATAAAATTATGGAGTAAACTCCAAACAGGTCGCCTCAGAAATGTATAATTATGCTCAGCAGTCCTGTCAGCATACATAGAAACAATTTTACTTCTAATCATCTTCTGCTTTTATTCACTCAGGAATATATCATTAAAATTTCCACAGAACAATGAACCTTAATAGGTGCTAATGCAATTGTGAATTGTGGTAATTGTTACCTAAATTAATCTCTGTACTTTCAGTTCCTTGTTGGCCTATGCAAAAGTAGTGTGAAAAAGATGATGCAGAAACTGAAACTTGTATAAATTGTGTAAAGGGTTCATTTTATTCAGCAATATTTTATTAAAAATCTTCTGGTAAACTGCAAATTCTATGGATAAACCCATTAGGATCATTAGAAGTGATTTTACACAACGCTCATTTATTAAGTTTCTCAAGTCTTTCCTAACTGTGCTACATCTAGTAACTTGTGACTAGAGTAATATGCATGTATGTGTGGAAATGGGCAGCACGGTGTATATCTCTCTCAGTCTGTACATATTTTTCTGGGTGTAAATGTGTACTCTAAATAGTTGTAAATTGCCTGTATACAAGAGTCGTACTTTTTATTTATTTATTTTTTTATATATGGCTTTGCATAGGATTTTGAAGTGTCTTACAAACCCAAGCTAATGGATCCTCACAAAAAAATTCCTGAGGTAGTAAGGGATATGTGGGGATCACGTCACCCACCACTGAACTGAAGCCATCATTAGAGTGGAATGTAGCAGCTGCTTAATAGCACACAGCAACACTACAGGTCTGTCGCATCTTAGGCGCATTTAACATGTGCGATTTCAGCTTTACGCCGTCGGCAAAAACAAGAAAAAAACAAAAAAAAAAAGAGAAAAATAACAATTTAAATACTGTTTCTGTAGTGCGGGCGATTCCGCCCGCCATTACGCTCAATGTAATTTTGACTATATGCGGTTTTCGCTTTAGGCGCTGACTGCGGAACGTAACCCCAGCGTAAGATGAGACAGACCTGTATAGATCTAGCTTATGACAGGGTGTGAAGAACTAGCCTACCTAACTGAAACTGCGGAATGAGGAATTTAGGTAGCAGAATGTAATTATCACATTCAAATTTGGCCAATTGGCAATGTACACACCACCATAAGATATTTAAAGAGCAAAAATACAGATGAGGTGACCTTAGTCGTACTTCTGTATTTTACCTCAGGGAGGTGAGCTCTCTTTTAGCTCACCTAGAAGAGCTTGTCCCTCTAGGTTACATATGTCTTGGTTTAAATCTCATTTGCTTCAATTTTAGTGTCTTGTCATTTGATGGGGGTGGGGCTTCCCAAATTGTGGTTTGCTGTTTGTTTGCCAACTCGTGTCCAGATACAACGGTAAGACCCATCCTCAGAAACCTTGGCTATGTTCTTCATTTCAGAATCAAATACCAAATCTACCTCCTGGCTATTATGATCCTCCATAAATTCTTGCCCTCCCCAGTCTTTTCCTAATCTCTAGTCTGCCCCCAAATCACCCACTCTATAATTCTCTACTATGGGCAGAAGAATGTTCTCCAGCAATGATCTTCCCACCCACTATAATAGCCTGTTTACCTAATTAACCCCAGTTTAGCACTTACCTCTTCTCTCTGACCTGTGACCTCTTCCTGACCCTTTTTCAAATCCTGCTCCCTCACCTTCCTGCAGTTTCCCTGTGCTCAGCCATTGCACCCTGTTTGACCCTGCCTATCATACCTACATGTTACCTGTAAAGGTACATTGCAAACTACTTATCTGTTTGAAACTTTTGTATGAATGACATTATTATACACAAATAAATTGTATTGTACTGGACAGTAAATTGTACTACTGGATTGTGTATGTTCGTAGACACAGCTGTTAAAAGGTTACTATTTTTTTTTAACTATTCTTTTTAATTACAGGAAAGCTTTTTTTGGTGGCTTGAGAGGAATATCAGCATTTACATTAGAGATGGGTGAACATAAAATGTATTGAACAACACACATACTAGCAATGTTCTAGCAATCAAATATTTTAGGTCATGTCCATGATGTTTCAACATCTTGTGCCCATCTCTGATTTGCACTAGAAGACCTTTGTAAGATATGCAAACTGTTGCTCATAGCTCTGCACAGCCAGCAACTGATATTTGAACTGATGCTGAGTGACTGTAACTCCTCCAGTGAGTCTTTGAAAACAAAGGGAAGCTTTTTCATTTCCCTTTCACAAGGCCTGGTGTCCAGCATCTCCTGGGGAAGAAAAGAACCCAGCACCCAAATGGCTCACCAATACCAAAGACTTTTGAGACTTTCTGACCTCCAGAGAGATTGGGAAGTGAAGATAGTGGATCTCAGAAGCTAGATCTCTTCAAAGGGCTGGGTGGAGAAGTCCAATTAGACTTGGGATAATCTTCATAGTCAGGAGTCTATTTCCACATACGAATCCCCTCCCAAATACAAATAATCCTTAAATATGAGCATTTAACTTTGTGATGGCAACCACTGTAGTTAGTTCCTGTTTTATGAATATTGGTATCTCAGATATTCCTGTGGGGTAAATGTTGGCAAATGCTTAACTTTAATGTATTTTCTCATGCCCAGTTTACATTCACGCTTTGACTTCTGAGAGTCCACACGCAATTTTTTTAGGATTTCAATAAGGAGCTATATTTAGACAATTCCTTTAATAGAGTACAGTCTTTCTGCCCTTTTCATTGTGAAGAGTGGTGGGTGAGTTTTTGAAGGAGTAGTCTTCTCTGACCATTGGAATGAGGGGACAATGTTATCTAGCGATTAGAGCAATGAAGAGTGATTCTGCCACGTGGTCTTGGTCAAGTCATTTTACTTTCTGTGCCTGGGTTTCCCAATCTATAAAATGAGTATAATAATACTTATCTACCTCATAAGTTTTGTGGGGCTATTTTAACATTAAACATGGGTGCTTTGAGTTCCCTGGATAAAAGGTGAAATATAACCACATTTTAACACAACTTCATTCCACCTGTGTGGAAATGCAAGCTGCATTTTGATAACTCTTTTGTATTGCCACAGCCCTTTGCCTACCACAGGCATGAAGTAGCTCTTAAGGCTTTAGTGGACTTTCTGCATACTAAGTCTAATGTATTGCAGACACCTCGACCATGATTTGAAGAGAAATATCGGGGTTTATTAAGAAAATGTGAGGGCTTAGAGAAAAGAACAGGCCATTTGAGCCAAACTTTGCTCTCAGTTAGCAACCCCATTGATATCCCTGAAAGCTGAATTTAGCCCTTACACTGGAAAGCAGAGAAAATTGTCGTATAGACAAATTTGAATTGCATAGAGAAGACTAGGAATAGCTGAGCACTATGTTAAGTCAAATAATCCAAAAGTTTTTAGGCTTTTCCTTCGGCAGCCAAGGAATTGGATTTCAGTCAACTTTGTAACAAAATCCCGCCAATGGTATCTAAACAAATGTGGAGGAAGAGCTCTTTATTTTCACTGACTGCTGCTGTCTAGGAAAAATACCAGGACTGGAAAAACAGGATAATGATGATGATGATCAGAATATAATAGAGGCAAGGAACTTTTTTACAAATGAGAATATGGAAGCAATTGTCCTGTATTTGGCAAAAATGAAAGATATTCTACCAGGAAAGAGTTTCTTCGTTATTTTTGTGAAAAGGGCAAAAACAAGTTTTTGGTCAAAATTCAGTCTCACTGACAAATAGAGACAATATAGGTAGTGATGCACAAGAGCATGAATAGCATATACACACTTTGGGAATCCAGCCAATAGAGTGTTTTACCTCTTTTGGTTTATAAATCTCAATTACAGACGAGTAATAAGGATTTTAACCCATTAACAGAGCAGAACAATTTGTTGCCTGGAAATTAGAAGCGCTCTTCTTTTTTTGGGTTCAGTGTGTCAAAGTTCCTTTTATGAGCTGCTATCTGAGTGAATATAGTTGTTCCCTCTTCCCTTTTGTTCCAGAGTCCAGATTAACAGGATATCTGCAATTGTAATATGCTTGGTATTGCTTGTCTTAGTTTTTATATTTCATTCTCTATGCAATGCAGTATATACAGTTTGCATTTTTTTCTTAGCCAGTATAGTATCTGGATTGAATCAGACACTCTTCAGGATGGGACTGTTGCTGTTCCCTATAGCTTGGGTAGAAATGTGGCTTTAGGGTTTGGTTATTAATTGCTATCTAAAAAACAGATTTCCAAAATTAGCCTCCAATTCTGAGCCTTCACCAACAGTCAGTCATGCAAATAATTGCAGATGCAAAATTGGAAGCCAGGTTAAGACTCATCTCAGTGTTACCTGATGCTCCTCCCATCTGTTATGTCTACCTGTTATCTCTTGTCTTGTATTTAGCCTGTAAGTTCTTTAGGACAGGGACTGCCTTTTTATAATGTGTCCGTATAGCACCTAGTGCAATGGTGCCCTAATCTCTGGTTGGGGGCCTTACGCCCTGTCACAATACAAAGAAATATTACTGATAAATCCTCTTTTGAAAATTTGGTGATAGAGGTTGAAGTAATAAAATTAGTCTTTTCTTGAACCCAGAGTACTGGGATATTGTCATGTGACATCTTTAATGAAAGGACAAAATCCCAATTTTACGTTGATTATAGGCTGTGCCTCAACAATTACCTCAGGCCCAGAACTGTTTGGTTCATATTTTGTTTTGCAAAATGTCCCTGCTCTTGGACCAGATTTGCCAGACATGGTGCATGAAGGAAGAAATTATACCTCTTTGTACCAGGTTGGCCCTCAGACACCTCAGATGAGGGATTCAAACTGAGGAATGGCAAACAGTTTCTGTAACTTCCCCTCATAGTTTTCTACTGGGGTAGGAAACTTTACTTTGCACCCAAATCAGTGTATCCCCCCAGCTAAGCCGTGTTTCCCAAAACCTCAACATGCATCACCCAAAGTGTAAATTCTGCTCTTGAGTTTCTCTGAGTTTTAGGTGTGTGCTCACTCTCATATCCACACACCCCTACCAAAGCTCACCAGGGGGAAAAAAATCAAGTTTTTTCTGTTCTCAGGTTGAAACCATGTAAAAATGCCCAGAACTCCAACTTAGATAGGCTAGCCTGAGCTAAGTGACACATTTGTAACAAAATCCAGTTTGCGTTAAAAAGGTAAATGCAAAAAAGTGAAGCTTTTGCAATTAGGGTTAGGTCTAAATTACAACGACACAACTGGATTTGAACTCCCCACAACCCTGGGCAAGTTCACATCTGAATCATGATCTTAGGTCATAAAGCTAAGCCTGCTTCCATTATGGATTGAGCTGGAACACAGAAAGCACACAACCTTGAACTTTGGTGTCAGATTTTTTTCTCAAGAAGTTGAATGATCTAGTAGCTATAGCATGGGACTGGGAACAATGAGCCTGGATTCTAACTCTGACTCTGTGACCTTAGGCAAGTTTATTTCTCTGTGCCTCAATTTCCCCATCTGCAAAATGGGAATAATACCCACGTTTGAGAGATCGAGAGATCAAAAAGCACCCTATCATTGCACATTATTATTATTATTTGATTCCAGATCCAAAAACTTATGACTCAGGGCCTTCTCTAGCTATAACAGGAACATGTAGCACAGTGATCATGATGATGCTTTGGTTTTGTCACACAAGAAAATAGTGTTAAGGAACAAACTTTTTTGTAATGTGGAAAGGTATAGAAGGCAGTATGTGGTGAGCTGCCTCTATTTTTCCTTTTACAGATCACTTCTTAAAAAGGCCTCAACTGGTCAAAAATGGTTTTTTGCTATCTTTATTTCCCATCTTCTGCCTGAATTGAAGCTCACCTCTTTTGTGTTGCTTCCAACCCAGACACGGATGGAATATCTCATTCCTCCCCCAACCCCTTGGTTTTTTTTCTGTTGGATCCTGCTATATTTCACAGAGGACATGTGTGAGTTATTCAAGTTCCTACACCTCGTTTGGATGACAATGTTTTTGTAATGAGAATTGAGAGCAGCAACTGGCACAATGTGAATACATTCTGATGGCAAGGATTGTAAATGAGAATTGTGAAACTGACACCCTTCTTGAACCTGTTCTCTCTGTTCTTTTAATCATAAAATCCAGTTCCTAAAGATGCCCCCTCCAGCGCCCAGTGTACAAATGTGTTTTCCTGTTCAGAAAAAAAGAAAAATGAAAATATTTCAGGGAAAGCTGACAGCTTTAACGAACTTTAAAGGTTAGCCCCGGTGCTAGTTAGCATAACTATTCATGCCTCTGTCTATTGAATTACTCAGCTGAACATGCACACAAAAGCAAAACTTAAAAAACCCCACCACCCAGAAAGCGAGCATTAATAATTCATAAATACTGGAGGCTCTGCCTCTTTTTCAGTGCATTGGAAGTGTGTTAAGAACTGAATCCTGGTAGTGTCTAACTTCAGAGGCTCACTGAGCGACCCTGCCCAAGAATGTTAATGTTTCCATAAGTGTAGCTACCAAAACATATTGTGGATTTTCATCCCCTCAAGCACTTGTTAGTGTTTCTTTGGATTAGTATAAGGTAGGGCTTTTTATGAAATGTTTAACTGACAGCTTTTCTATTTGAATTTCACACGCCTCTGCGGGCCATAAAGAACTCCAGATTCTACCATAATCCTCTGTTATGAAGTAAATCAGAATTTTTGAACAGATTCCAGATGCCAATTGTGGTATTAATGAGGATATACAATCTCTTTGTCTGCATCGGCTGGATCAAAAGTGATGTTGTTCTTGACAGGTTAACCTCTCTCTCAAACTTTTTTTTGTAAATTAAAATTTAATTATTAAATCTTCCCATTGAAGGCTGAAGCTATTAACATTTTTCAGAATTAGCCATTTTCGTGGGAACCAGCAACAATGAATGCTGCAGCTGTTGCCTGACAACGAATTGATTTTAGGCAGTAGTTATGAAGGATCAAAATGCAAGCTTTCAGCAATTAAGAAGGTTTAGTGAAGTACTCCCAGCAGAGAGCTGATAGTACTGGGAGAGACTAGAGCTGAGGAGTTAGCACCAAAATATATAGAGGCATCAAAGCATGGGCTTTCCCTCACCATGATTAATCCCCACTCAAGATGGGTCCACATGTGATCCTAGAGATTGTGAGGCACCCACGGTTGTAGGGCAAGTAGCGACGCAACCCCTCACTGGCCTGGATTGCACCCTGGAATGTGACATATCCCTGTTGAGTTAATGGTCTAAGTTATGTTATAAAATTGGTTGCTAGCAGGAAGAAAGACCGTATGACTCTATTGGCTTTGATGGACCTATTCCTGCTTTTCAGCATTATAAATGAGCAGTCAGGACTTCTCTCTATTGCCATTGACCATGCTTTAAATGGAAAGTTTATTTTCATACTTGTTTTGAGCTAGTAAGGGAAAATAACAGTGAAAGCCTATAGCTGTGAATCTGGCATGCACTAAAGAATTTGCTCTTCCTGAAATTAAAAATGTTCCTTTTGTCTGAAATATTTTTGTGGAAATTTTCCAGGTTTTCAGCAACAAACACAAAAGCTGATTTTTTTTTAACAAGTCTTTGAAAACTGAAAAAAAAAAAATACAGAAAACAAAGGGTTTTTTTATTTTTGGAAAAACTGGGGGGGGGGGAATTTAGACATGGAAAATATTCACCAAAAACATTCATGTTGAGCAAAGAACCATTTTTCAGCAAAATGACACTTTCAACCACATCTAATTAAGGGCTTGTTCCTACAAGGTGTGAAGACCCCTATCCTACCAGCTTGCTGGAGGCACTCTGCATCGCACACAATTGGGGCCCGTAGAAGTTGGACTTTTTCTATTTAAAAAAAAAAAAAAGTCAATTGGAGTGATTGTCTCTGGAAATGGAACTCTGTGTAGGAAGGGATTTTTCAAAACCAAATTCTGCCCTCATACCACATGTCATGTGGGTTTGCATCATGTGTATGTGATGGTGGAGTTTAACCCAGTGTTGGTTGGAATTTTGAAATTAGTGCTGAAGGATCAACCAAGAATGAGGCTCCATTGTGCTAGGCATATTACAGACCTGAAGTAGTAAATGGTCTCTGCCCTTAAGTATGAGCTGTTGATGGCTATCATATCTATAAGAAGCCATTGAAATTCTTGGAATGGAGAAATGGGTGTGGGGAAATGTAAAGTTTTATTTTCACATCTGCAATCAAGCTATTTTTTTGCGGGGGGGAGGCTATAGTATATTACTTGTATTTACCCTTTTCCCCACTGTTACTTGTATAGATTTTTGTTGTTTATAAAAAATCTGCCTGCATTGGGAATAATAAACCCATCCATGTTTTGCCTCTCAGGTGCAGTACGAGGTAGAATGGTTAATGTTGCCAATCAATTAATTACAAATTAAATTTCAGTCTTTGGCTTGATTCAGTTTTAGTCTTCAAATTATTAGGCTGATCTTGAGGAAATGGGGTGGGGGACTCAGTATAAGGACTGTGTTAACTTTTTGCTACTGTTAGCTTTCAGACACAAAGAAAGCTATACTGATCTCACATTTCTCTGAGCTTATACTTTCCTGTAGCACAAAGAACTCAATTGACTGTAACTTGATTACTCCAGAGGGCAGGCTATTAGTGGAGCAGGTTGTTGCCCTGTCTTCTGTCTTAGTAGCTGAGATGAGCAAGAATGCTAATCAACTTGAGAGAGCTTATCCCAGGGAGCACCCAACACTCTGGATTCTTTCATGATGTTCATCTGCCCTGCTTTTTTTATTCCATTTAAATATCGCCTGTTTATGTATGTTGTCTTGTGTAAATAGAAGACATATCATATTTCATCTTCTGGAGGTCTACTTGTTCCAATAGTGATTTTTAGCTTAGTTTTTGTTGGGGCATCAAACTACCCTGCTGGCTCATTAAACTGAATTATTAGCTGTTCTAGATGATCATGGACTGTGGGAGTTGCCTCTCAGAAACACTTGCCATCCTAACTAGTTCCATCCCCTCCATGAAAAACCGAAAGCTATGGGTCCTCAGGATCTTGCAGGTGGCACTCAGTAATTTGTAGGACTGGGCCAGGAAGGCATCATGTTCTGGGGTGCAATCCAGACCTGATGGGCTGTGTGACTGCCTGCCCTGTAACTCTGGGTGCCTTAAATGCTCTGCTGCTGTGGCTCACAGCCTGGACATCGACAGCCAGCAGACAAGCCTGCACCGAGTGTATGTGTGTTAAGCAGCTCTGCCTAAGCACTCTGATTCCAGCAGCCTCCTTGTAACATCCCAGCTATGCTCTGGTATCTTACCAGCCTTGGTAATTAGTAGCCAAGTGACTCCAACACACTCCCATTCCTAAATTTTTCTCTCTCCTGGACCAGTCAGAGGAATAACAAGGTTCCTTTGCTCCTTAAAGAGTCAGTACTCCGCAGCTTGTCCACATCAACTGGACTTCTGAGTTACTTCAGTTCAGACACCACACTGGGCTGGGTAAAATAAGTTTCTTAACAGGACATAGGCTAAGTGATGCCAAGTGAAAGAAAGAAAGAAAAAAAAAAAGGATAGAGATGGTTTCAAGCAAGTAAAAGGTGAACCTTAATCTAGCAAGGTATAGCCTTTGAGATGGCTTCTCTCACCAATCACTTTGTCTAGCATGGCTAACACTCTGTCAGGATCTTCTGCAGAAGTACAGGATGCTGCTTCCCTTTGTCTTCCTAGGTGAAAGAAAACTTGGGGTTCTTTGCCCCTCTCTTTTATAGTCAGTGAGCCTTTTGAAATGGGTTCTTCTGAAGGTTACCCCCCAAATACAGTTCATTCAAACTCTGAGGAAGGAGACACGGAGTCTGGTGTTGAAGGAAGTACTAGGCTGGTTTCTTCCCTTCCTTGTTTTTGCTCTGATATAAATGAATGGCCACATGATGATTGCTAATCAACTCTGACACCTGGCGGGAGGTGTCAACTTGTCCTCTTTCTGGGATAAACCTCCCCACACTTTAGTTCCACATTTCTTTCATATGTGTATGGTCCTTTGTGCATTTACCCTGCATATACTATGGAAGAACACTTATCAGTGCATTGTTAATTTTCTAGTGATACCTTACATGATACATCAGATACAGTGTGACATAAATGAGTTTGGGTAAACTGAACTGGTCAGGCCAGCTGAAACTCACTACCAGATGCCAGTGACACCCTTGCTTTCTTGCAGTGGAATGCTGTTAGGGTCACAGAGGGTCAATGACTAAAAGGGCGCTCTCAAATTTTTACCCTACCCCCAAAATTTCTTGCAGACTTTTTTTTTCCTGTGAGCCAGGTAGCTTCTTCGTATCTCTGGTCTGATCTCTCTTCTTTCTTCCAAATTGCTGCTCCCAGGGTTTTCATCTACTTAGCCCACTGAGCAACCTTTTAATTTCTTTTCTCCTTCCTTGTATGATTCAGATGTTCCTTTGTGGCACTGAGGTGCTCATCTGCCTCAGTGTAAATACCAAGCAGCAGTTTTGTTCTAAGTATGACAGAAGCATGTGGGTGGGTGTGATGCACATACGTTTGTGCATATGTCTCAGGTCTAATTTGGTTGTATTTAGAGAACCTCCTTTTTGAACAAATAGTGATGACCTATTGGACTTGTCAAACAGTTTTAAACCGAAGAGGAATATGGGGTCATGGTGAATTCTTATCCTTGAATAACATTAGTGGAAAAGATGTTCATTTTTAGCTGATTCCCTATTCTGAGAGGATGTCATTTCTGTCTCTTGTGACCAGAGTGCCAGATTAGGAACTCGGTAGGTGCCTCTTTCCCAGGGGCATTGACAAGGCAGGGCAGATTCACAATCACCACGTACTGTTACAAAACATGCATGCAGCACCATACATTTACAAGATACATGCCCTTCCTGGCAAGCTTAGAATCTAAATAAGACATGACAAACACGAGGCAAAAATAGGACAGCAGTTCAGGAAAGGATGTGCATGCAGGGATTATTATTATTATTAATTATTTAAATTAGGGAAAAGGTGGGTTTAAGTAGGGATTTGAAAGAGGAGATAGAGGGCACTTTGATGTATGAGGAGAGCAAAATTACTTCAGGCACAGGGGGTAGCAAGATACCACGTCAAGGGATTTCCCCAATGAATTAACTGGCAGGTTCCTCTTCAGCTGCTGATGCTTTCCACATCCCCCTCAATCCCAATTCCTCATACATCACTGTCTGCTGCCATTTGTTGTCTGTGTGTGTGTTTTTTGGGGGATTTTTTTAAACATGTAATTTAGTCTGTAAGATCAATGAGGCAGGGACCTTTTCTTTCTTGATTATAAGCGATCATGCCCACTTATGCACTAGAGCCTGGTTGTCAGAGGTGCTGAGAGCCTGCAGCTCCCATGAGCTTTGGCTGCATTTGTGAATGTTCAGCATTTGGAAAATCAAACCCGAAATAATCATGATAAATGAAAGGGGCTGTGGCTTCCAATTAATGGGATGTTTCTGCCTGAGGGCATATTTCCACTGCAGAGCTACCTTGGGTGATTGGCACTTGGGTATGGCTTTGTAGTGTGGCTGCTCACCCCTCCACTAGGCTAACCCAAGTTACTATATCCTAACTGGTGCTACACACACCCATGTGCATCACTAGGATTGCTGGGGTCATATCCCATGGTTCTTTGTACTGCAGTAAGCTGAGCTCTAACCTGTACCCCAGCTGGCCTGGGTTTAAAGCACCACCAACCCTGGATGAGAGGGCTTTGTGTGTGAGCAACAGGGCAGTTAGGTGCAACACCCTTAAGAGCACCCATACTGGCTCAGATCAATGGTCCATCTAGCCCAGTATCCTGTCTTCTGACAGTGACCAGTACCAGATGCTTCAGAGGCAATGACCAGAACAGGGCAACTATTGAGTAATCCATCCCGTCATCTGTCCCAGTTTCTGGCAGACAGAAGTTTAGAGACACCCAGAGTAAGGGGTTGCTTCCCTTACCACCTTGGCTAATAGTCCATTGGTGAACCTATCCTCCAGGAATTTATCTAATCCTTTTGTAAAACCCAATTATATTTTTGGCCTTCACAACACCCCATGGCAATGAGTTCCACAGGTTGACTGTGTGTTGTGTGAAGAAGTACTTCCTTATGTTTGTGTTAAATCTGCTGTCTATTAATTTCATTGGGTGACCCCTGGTTCTTATGTGAAGGGATAAATAACATTTCCCTATTCGTTTTTGCCATACCGTGATTTTTATAAACCTGTCATATGCCCCCTTAATTGTCTCTTTTCGAAGCTGAATAGTCCCAGTCTTTTCAATCTCTCTTCCTGTGGAAGCTGTTCCATATCCCTAATAATTTTTGTTGTCCTTCTCTGTACCTTTTCTAATTCTAATTTTTTTTTTGAGATGGGGTGACCAGAACTGCATGCAGTATTCAAGGTGTGGGTGTACCATGGATTTATATAGTAGCATTATATTTTCTGCCTTATTTTCTGTCCCTTTCTTAATGGTTTCTAACATTTTGTTAGCTTTTTTTTTTTTACTGCTGCTACACAGTGAGCAGATGACTCCGTGTGATAACAGCTAATTTAGACCCCATCATTTGTATGTACAGTTGGGATTATGTTTTCCAATGTGTATCATTTTGAATTTATCAACATTGAATTTCATCTGCCATATTGATATTCAGTCACCCAGTTTTGTGAGTTCTCTTTGTAACTCTTCACTGTCAGCTTTGCACTTGCATATCTTGAATAATTTTGTATTGTCTGCAAACTTTGCCACTTCACTGTTCACCCCCTTTTCCAGATCATTTATGAATATCTTGGACAACACAAGTCTCAGTACAGATAGTTGTAAGAATAAATGGTCAGTTTCCCCCTCTTTTTCCCTATCTTTTTAACGAGATATTGATCCATGAGCGAGCACCTTCCCTTTTATCCCATGACTTCTTACTTTGCTTTAGCACCTTTGGTGAGGGACCTTGTCAAAGGCTTTCTGCAAATCCAAGTACACCATATTGACTGGATCCCCTTATCTACATGCTTGTTTATGCCCTCAAAGAATTCTAATAGATTGGTAAGGCATGATTTCCTTTTACAAAAGCCATGTTGACTCTTTTTTCCAACATAACTTGTTTATCTGCAAGTCTGATGATTCTGTCCTTTCCTATAGTTTCAATCAATTTGGCTTGTAGTGGAGTTAGGCTTCCTGGCTTGCAATTGCCCAAGTAAGAGACTGAGTTATGTCTTCAGTGAAGACATAACCTGATTGCTGTATTTCAGAGCTCTGCTATGATGATGCAAAAAAAAAAAAAGGGGGGGGGCATTGAAAGTGAAAGTTAAGCCCTGGACTGTCACAAAATCCATTGTTTCGGAAGTAGGGATGGAAAGAAGACCAGTTTCCAGCAGCAGGTCCACCAAAGGAGAGTTGGAACCTGCCGAGCTGGAATCTGAGACCATGGGGGTTCTGAGTCACTGATGCCTCCATATTACCACAGGCTGGGCTCCCATGGGAGGACCCCACGAGGCTGGGCTCAGCAAGTAGTACCACCCAGCAGGACCTGAGTGGTGGCCCCACACAGCCCACTAATTGGATGGTACCAGTACATAAACCAGAAAGTCATGAAGGGGAGCTGTCTGAGCAACAACAGACTGCCTGCCCATCTCTGCTCTAGACCCTGCTTGTGATTGCCCACCCCTGGCCTAGGGTCTAACTTTTTGGCCTGAGGGCATATCTGGGTATAATAATTGTATGGTGGGCCATGAATGCTCACGAAATTGGGGTTTAGGATGCAGAAGGGGGTGAGGGCTCTGCCTGGGGATGCTGGCTCTGGGGTGGGGTCAGGGATGACAGGTTTAGGGTGCAGGAGGCTGCTGTGGGCTCGGACCAAGGGGTTCAGAGGGCGGGAGGGGGATCAGGGCAGGGGTTTGGGGCATGGAGGGGGCTCATGGGTGCATGCTCCAGGCGGCGCTTACCTCAAGCAGCTCCTGGAAGCAGTGGCATGTCCCCCCTTCCGTGTAGGAGCTGGCCAGGTGCTTTTGCACGCTGTCCTGTCCGCAGGCGCCACTCTTGCAGCTCCCATTGGCCGCGGTTCCCAGCCCTTGCCTTTTTCCTGGCAGTTGCCATTTTGCAGTCTTTTATTTCATTTTGGCTTCTGTGGCAGGTCACTCGGACCCTTTTTTGTGGTCAGTCTGTCACACAGCCTGTGTATGTGGCTCTTCACAGCTTTTGCATCTGAGGAGTTTATATGTATTCAGCTGCATCAGACTCTAGGTGATAATTCTATTTCACTTCTGACCTTTCTTTCTTAGCTGAGGCCATCCAGGCCTTCAACTCCCTCTGACTTCAATGAGAAGCGAGTACCTTCAGTACCCTGGCTGGATCAGGCCCTTAGTTTCTTATCTTTCATTACCATTTCTATAGTATTCTTTACAGTAGATTATTAGAAAGCATTGATGTTCTGTTTATTTGCAACTGCAGCAAAATGTTATGTGCCACTGAAACATGCAGCACACATGTACTTGCATTCTTATAAAGGGATGATCGTGTATTAGAGACTTGAAGGTTAGACTTCTAGTCCTTAGGGAGAGGTAAGTTGGGATAGTGGAGGAGAAGCCATTACTGATGGCTATGTCCAAAGTGAGAGAGGAAAATCGGAGAGTACTCTGGAGATGGACTTCCTCTTGAATTTGCTCTGTCCAAGATCTATGTTATCTGTAACAGCATGCAATGTGTTCTGGAGCATGTGCCTATCCACTATGGTTCATGTGAGCACTGTACTTCTGTCTTGCCAATCATGCACACTACATATTTGTTTTCCTTCCTGTCCCTTGTCCCCTATTTGCAACAAGCCACTGACTGAAGCTCTCTCCACCTGTGTCTGTGATGGCCATAATGCTCCCTTGCCTGTTTTTAAGCAGTTTGCCAAGGACAAAGTATGAATAATAAGATCTGAAACATCTCTAATATAACTTTAGTGCCCCTGTGTGCCATTTTCCCATCATTTTGATGCTTCTCCCCCTCCCCCATTTCTCTGTAGGCTAGTAAAGGGATTGGATACCTGCTCTGATCTTTTCAATAGATAATAAAAGGGTAATTTACTAGCTGTTCAGATAATTCATCAGGGTAGATGCTGAACCTTCTGTTCAAGCCTAACTCTAACATAATATTATATAATAGCAAATAAACAAAAATAATTCAGGAAGATTGAGTTTCTAGAGGCAAACCACTCCAGCAGCTCTGCTTTAGTAGTTTATGATGTCAAGAGAATTCCTGAGTGGAAGTGTATCCTTTTTGCACAGTGGCTTTTAATTAAATCATTAGGATTTTGCCTTTGTATAGGGAATACCATTAATACTACAGTAACATTGACAAATTACCTTGCTTGGTTTAAAAAGTTCCAATATACTAGTTATTTTCGCTCTTTTTTAAGAAATGGCCATTCCCCATTGCCAGGTAGCTATTTGTACTGCTTATGATGATGAGATTTATAAAAGGCTTTCAAGACTGAGAGCCAAATTCTAGCTATCAGAAACAAATTAACATATTTGTGTGTGTGTGTGTGTGTGTGTGTGTGTACCTGGAACACTCACAAACACAATCACCCATATTATTGCTATTCAGAGCAGTAACATTCCAGTGACCAATGAAATAAAAACATTGCCTTATTAAAAAATTCCATTGGCTACCAATGTGAATTTCAGTTTGCTGTAGCATCCATAATATCCCCTATACAAAGGCAAAAGCCGCATCATGTGTTTAAACAATCCAAGTAAGGGAGTGTCTTTCATTTCTCTCTTATCTAAGCTATCCTGGCAGTTATGGATTGCTAGTCATGCTGGTACCTAAATGTGGGTAATGGTGGCAGGTGGATTAGGGTGATCTGTGTGGAAAATACAGTAGCTGGGCCACACTCCTTGACCTCTGTGCCCCTCCTCAGAATACGGTTCTGCTACTTGGACCTGTGGGGTCTCAGTCTGGTTTTTTTGGGAGTCAGATCAGTTGTATTGCTTTGTTCCCCTCCTGTCCATCTCAATTTTGTCATATGTGAGAGCCACTCAGAACTTGGCCTTTAAAAGTTATTCAGGTTTACTTCCCCACACCTGAGAAGTGGATTCCCAGGCCATCCTTTAGCTTGGGTTTACCCAATGGCATTCAGACACATGGATGTTTTTAAACAAAGAAACCGATTTCGATCCTCATTAGGAAACGTTGTACCATCTCACTCAAGTGTTGGATTTCCCCCTTCATTAAAATGGTTTAAACTGGCATTCTCATTGAGTGCAATGCCTTCCAAAGGTGGGTTTGTTCATTTTTTTGGGGGTGGGGGGGGTGAAGGGGGGGTTGTTGGAGGTGGATGTGTTGCTAGCAGTTGTGGCATGATAGACCATTGAGGGTCTCTAAAGTTCAGAGCCACGGGTTGGTGGAGGAAGCTAGTTATTACCACAAATGTCACATTAGATGTATCTGGTTTTGTCCAGCTATTTGGTGTCTT
The DNA here is from genome assembly GCA_003942145.1 of Platysternon megacephalum. Classification (NCBI taxonomy): domain Eukaryota; kingdom Metazoa; phylum Chordata; order Testudines; family Platysternidae; genus Platysternon; species Platysternon megacephalum. The sequence continues at coordinate 18,063,686 of QXTE01000004.1, forward strand.
CCCACAGTGGATTACATAAACCTTTTAAAAAAAACTTTTCTATTCAAAATATTTGTGGCTCATCGTGAATAAATGATATGATTGAAATTTTCCCTTTATTTGGGCTCGTGAATCTGAAGAAAGCTAACCTGATTTAGCCCACTGAATTTTTAACATATTGCCTGTGCCAGAGGTTCTCAAACTGTGGTTCGTGGACCACCAGTGGTCCCTGAGCTCCATTCAGGCATGGCTCCACTAATTAGGTGCCTGGACCCTGGAGAAGATGCACATTTAAGGTGAGGTGGTGGCCTTGGGGGAATAGAGGGTAGGTGTGAGGGGGCAGTGGGGTGAGAAGAGGGGGTGGGGGGAATTTGGGACGTGCAGGGCTACGGCGGCCAGAGAAGATCATTAAGTGGTCCCCTGAGACCCTCAGCAATTTTTCAAGTGGTCTGCAAAAAAAAGTTTGAGAACCACTGGCCTATGCTAAGATGTTTCAGAAACAAAAAGGGTGTCCAAAGTTTGGTGCCTAAATATGAACTCGGGTACCTTAAGTGGCCTGATTCTCAAAGTTCTGAGCACCCTGCAGCTTTGATGTAGATGCTCAATGCTTTTGGAAATCGGGCCACTTAGAAGCCTAAGTCTACATACAGGCACCTATTTTAGCCCAAGATTTTAATTTTTGTCAGTTTGTTCCCCCAGGCTCATCCATTTGACCATCAATATAGCATGCGTAGGCCTTTTGGTTAAGTTTTTTGTATTAATGTCGCCTGGCTTCAGTTATGCTGCTTTTGCTTCATATTTTATTGCTTACCTAGATGATGCAAGCACCAAATCCTGACAGGTAAGATTTAAAGGCCATCTTCCCTCCTCTTCCCACCCCCCTCCTTCTGACTTGCCCCAGTGAACTGAGCTAGCTGACATCCAGTTTGGATTTAGTGTGATGAAAGAAATGCATTGTGAATCCCAAAATATGTGTCGCCAATCAGCAAACAGCACTTGACTTTCAGGAAATGTTTTCCTGTGAGCGGTCTGTCATATCTTTTGTTACTTTTTTTTTTCCCAAGTGTTTATCCCCCTCCATGGTTTTATCAAGCAGCAAGCTCATTTAAATAATTGTACAGTCATTTAGTTAATGTGTTCTTTTTAAAACTTGCCTAACCACAGCAAATGTAGTTTTGATGGCAAAAGAACCCCTTTTATGTAACAGCACTTTTTCTTCCCTCCTCCTCCCCCCCATATCCGCCTGCAAAACAAATGAAATGCAATTATTTTACTGCCGAGAAATTAGCTCATTTGCAAATGCCACCTTGGAACACAAGAAGAATGGCATTTATTGAAGCACTAATAAAGGCACCATGTTAGAATAATTTTATGCTGACGGGCCCACAATCACTCAATATTTTAAGAGCTGTCATCACACCAGCATGAGCTGCATGCAAAAGTACAAATTTATGCTGTGACATCATGGCACTAAGAGTATAATTGGAATAAAATTACAATGCTTCACTCTGGCATTCACCAGTGAAGCAGAACACTTTAGATGCCCACCCCAGGCTGATCCTTTGCTATGCATCATTGTGCCACATATTCTGTTAACACATGAAGTATCATGACACAGATTTCTGAAGAGCTTGTTGTGTCCTTCAGGTATTTCCAGAGTGAGCTTTCAGTAGGCACTCAATGACCTGTGTTGTTAATATACAGTACACTGCACACTAGCAGAAAGCTTAAAGAATCACAAATAGTAAGAGCCACCATTTTAACTCTTTAGATATGGATAATTAAGCAAGCAGTCACTATACAATGGCTGAGGACCTAATAGTATCTTCTTCTTTTTTAAGTGAGTTAATAAATTCCAGTCATGGCCTGTGGTTAAACGCTAAGCTTTAACAAATGAGCACATTTGCATAAGAATTGACTTTAAAATTCAACCTTTTGACTTTTACCACATCTTTATTCTTTATTGTAATGGGGAGGTGGGGGGACCCATGACAATAGATGTAGGTGAGATACAGGAAAGTGCAGTGAATTACATGTCCTGTTTAGACACAATATTCTGCTTGCAATCTAGCACTTCCTTACTGGGCTACAAGTCTTTTCAGCATAATCAGACATGCTTTGCACAGCTGAGGAAGTAGAGGGCCTGATTCTGATCTTAGCGGACTAATTTTACACTGCTGGCTTCAGTGGAGTTACCCCAGTCAGTGAGATCAGAATGAGGCCTGTGTGTTTAAAATCAGTGGACCAGATTCTGATTACACTGACATTGGTTTAAATCAGGAGTAACTCTCAAAGTCCTTGCAATTTCACCGCTTTAAAAAGTGTGTAAATGAGATTAGAATCAGGCTGTGTGTATGGAGGGGAGAGTGAGAGAAAAGGAGCTCTGCGGGGTGGGGTATTCCCATAGAAATGTAGACTAGAACAGTGGCTCTCAACCTTTCCAGACTACATGAGGAAGTAGTAGTCCCCTTATAGCTTTTTAGCCTAGGGGTTAGGACACTCATCCAAGGTGCAGGAAACCTGGATTCAGTGCCCCTGCCCTTACTTGGGTTTCCCACCTCCCAAAAGTGTGCCCTCACCACTGGGTTATGGGGTATTCTCAGTGTTGTTGGTCTCAGTCTGTTGAAGCTGTTACACTTTGCGTGAAATAATTGAATAGCCATTGGGCCAGAGAGACCATGTGTGAGAGTGACTCTCTCACCTGGTGGTCGGGGCACTCACCAGGGAGGAGGGACACCCAAGTTCACTCCCTCTTCATTTTGTGAATGTTGACAAAATCGCCTTGTGACTCTACCTGCCCCACCCCCTCTCCTATATAATATTTTTTGGACAAAACTATTTGGCAAATTTGTGTCTAATTCACAAATCACTTTGGATTGACCAAAACTGCATTTTTTATTGAACAAATTATTTGTGTGAAATTTTGCCCAGCACTACTTATGCTTTTAATGTGAATGAAATGGGAATGAAACTGTAAGTTAATTACAAACAAACTTATTATTAAAATCATGTTTGGTGAGGTTTGTATAAAAAAACATAAATGCATCTGTGACAGATTTGGTCAGAGAGACCCCCTGGGGACTGTCACCTGATGTGCTGAAATTACCTCTGAGCCCGTTTTCCCTGATGTCTTGGGACTCCAAAACTCTGCCTTGTTGAGCCAGACAACGCTAGTCTGCTGCAACACAGCATACCCCCAAAGCTGCAGGCTTTAACTGAAAACCACTCAGCAGGTTACCTATCTCCAGCACCCAGACACCCAGTTTCCAAAGGGATCCAAACCTCAAATAAATCTGTTTTACTCGGTATAAAGCTTATACAGGGTAAATTCATAAATTGTCCGCCCTCTATAACACTGATATGCACAGCTGTTTGCTCCCCCAGGTATTAATCACTTACTCTGGGTTTGTTAATAAAATCATTTTTGTTTAAATATAAAAAGTAGGATTTAAGTGGTTTCAAGTAATAACAGCTGGAACAAAGTAAGTTACCAAGCAAAATAAAACAGAACACTCAAGTCTAAGCCTAATACATTTAAGAAAATGAATACAGGTAAATCTCACCCTCCGAGATGTTCCAATAAGCTTCTTTCACAGACTAGACTCCACCTTAGTCTGGGCCCAATCCTTTCTCCTGGTACAGTTCTTGTTAGTTCCAGCTCAGGTGGTAACTAGGGGTTTTCTCATGACTGTCATGCCTTTGTTCTGTTCCACCCCCTTTTATATCTTTGGCACAAGGCAGGAATCCTTTCTCTCTGGGTTCCCACCCTTCCTTCTAAATGGAAAAGCACCAGGTTTAAGATGGATTCCAGTATCATGTGACCTGGTCACATGTCCTGTGAGACCTCATTCTTCATTACCCAAGTCACGTACACAGGAAGGCTTGCAAGTAAACAGAGCCATTTACAGCCAATTGTCCCAGTCAATGGGTGCCATCAAGATTCTAAACCACCATTAATGGCCCACACTTTGCATAATTACAATAGGACCTCAGAGTTAACTTCATATTTCTAGTTTTAGATACAAGAATGATACATACATACATACATACATACAAATAAGATGAACACACTCAGTAGATTATAAGCTTTGTAATGATACCGTACAAGAGACCTTTTGCATAAAGCATATTCCAGTTACATTATATTCACATTCTAAGCATATTTTCATAAAGGATATGGAGTGCAACGTCACAGCATCTATGGAGAGAGAGAGTTTAGGTAGCTGGCCCTCCCTGGCTCCACAAATTTGGGGGCATGGTCTAAAGAGCTGTTTATCTCCTTGTGCACCAGCAAAGACTTGTGTTCCTAGCTCACAACTGAGAGGGTTTCTAGTTGCTGGATGCCACCTAGGATAAGGTGGAGTCCACAGCCCGAGGAGCAAGGTCAGTACAGTAAGAAGTGTATTTTTCACTGTTTCAAGAAACAACACATCTGCATGTTTTCTCTGTGCTCCCTGAAGCATTCTGGTTGCATCAGACATTACTGGCTCAATTGTCTGGGTCACTAAGGCCACAGCACAAGATGGCTTTAAAATAGCTGTATGTAGCCTGTGGAGAATTTCTCTTGCTTAGAGAAACTCTACTCCAATAGAACCATCCCACCAGCCTTCTGCCACCTCCTGCACCAGTTGCCCTCCATACCTTGATGTTAAAGGAAGGGGGAGTGACTATCATTGGCATTCTGGGGATGATGAGACATGGGTAGGAAGAGGTGTGGTGAAACAGCTCCTGTATGCCTGATTCTCCACTGATGTCAGGTCTAAAACATGAGTGGTGGAAGCTAGAGCAGGTCCCTCACTAGTCTAATTTCTTCCTGCTGGGCAGATGAAGATCAGGGAACTGCAAAGTGCCCTGTACAGCCACTACTCTCCACTACCTCCAAGCTGCATTTGGATGTAGTGGAGAATTGGGGCCAATGTCTGTGGCCCGTAGAGCTAGTCTGGAAACTTTCAACAAAAGGTTTTTCACTGGAAAATGTTGATTTAAAAAAAAAAAACTTTTTGCAGGACCAGTTTTGACACTACTTTTATTAGGTTTCTCAGGTCCAGGATGGAATTTCTGTTCAAAGCCAGAGTGAGAGAGAAAATATTCATGGGATGGGAAGACCATTTTGTACCCAGCTCTAATGGGGATATCCACTGGGTCAGAGCACTTCCTGTTTCACTGTCCTAATAAGTATGGCTGTAAAATCTATAGATCCCAAACTGTGAACATTGTGGTGTTTATGCTATAGTTCTCAGTTAATGGTGTTTTCAGTAACCAACTGGTATCTATTTATACAGCCCCCCAAAAGTGTATGTTAAATAATACCAGTATTGTATCTGATTCTTTATCAACGTGGTCCTTGCCTCAAGGAGTGTACAATAGAATATTGGACATGATGTAACAATATGACCCTGATCCGCAGCTCTATTAGAGCAGCTTTGTGCCAGCTCTAAACCCAATCTAGTCATCCAGGGAAGAATCACCCCAGCAAAAGGGGATCTTCTGTTGGATGGGGGACTGGCCTTGTACAAAAGATGGCCTATGGCTGGAGCAGTGGAAAGGTACCTTAGAAACAGCTCCCCTGTCTGGTTGTACCGTGTGCTCCTTGTCAACCACAGCAGATAATCAGGGTTTAGCTGTCTAGCTACTGAGACAGTTACTTTAAAATGTCATAAAGCTTTTTAGTGAGTGTGATCTCAGAAGCTGGACATTTCCTATGGCCTAATGGATTGGCCTGGGTCCTATTCCCAACTCTACACTGAATAACTGAGATGATAATGTTTTTTGTAAAATCTGTTTGAGATACACATGTGAAGTATCCCTATGTAAATGCCACACTTTATTAATAATGTTTAGATTTTTCTTACTTCAATCAGATAATACCTACAGCTATAAAATCATGGCATTCAGGTTTCTTTTCTTAATGTGGTCAGTTGTGGTAAATTCCCATTATAAAAACAAAGCTCTAAAAGGGACATGTGTGGCTCTTTCTGTGAGGACCATCCCAGGGAGGACAAGGTTGCAGGGATCCTGTTCATCTGCCTTTTTGTGTTCCAGTCAGAGCCCAGGCAGAATGCTTCTGCTAACTCTTCCTGAGTACAAGGTGTGAGGGGCTCAGCCAGTAGTATTCTGAACCCTAAATGGGTGTATCCTGATGACTGGGACATGACCAATCCTTTCCTGCATGTCTTAGAATCATAGAATATCAGGGTTGGAAGGGACCTCAGGAGGTCATCTAGTCCAACCCCCTGCTCAAAGCAGGACCAATTCCCAACTAAATCATCCCAGCCAGTCTTCGAACATCTGACAGCCTGTACATTACACCTTACTGAAGGAGGTGTAATGACTGCAGAGATCAGACCGCCTGTGCAACTCTACTGAAGTATTCTGCACTATGGATGCAGAATGCCTCAAGCCACTTCAGCTCAGCTGGTACAGTTGTTCATAAACCCCTAGCTCAGTTAGTGTGCATAAAGGCATAATTTAAATTCTAAATAGCAAAGAGGGCCTGATGTATAGAAATGGTTCATGCAGTCTTTCTCCTTCTATTTCCTCTTGTGCTCTCTTAATGTTTATCCTCACGTCCTGTTTGGAACTTGAAAAATGACTTTAATCAGTGAATAGACATGCAAACAAAGAGACTGTAGATAGATCATTTTGATTGAATTGTCATATTTGTGTTACAAAGAATCTAATCCCATCCTCCCATTTTTGGACGACTTGCCATTCTCCAGTAAATATGTGCTGAAATTAATGGTTTGGAGAATATCCAGGGGGCACAGAAATGGGAAGCTCTCCCAGACTTTAAAGGTTGGCAAATATATTGAGGTAGATCTTAAAATAACTGCCATTTTATATACTTTTGCTTTACTCTTCTCCTCCCATTTAATTATAAACACACATGTTCATTATTTTTAAATACATATGCTTAGATATTTATTGTAGAAATAAACAAGCCCAAATGAAATGAAGGTTACTTTAAAAGCTATGAAAATAAACAGCACAAAGGGAGATTTCCCCCTGCATGGGCCAATGGTCCCCAAGCCAGGCCTGAATGGTTTGTCAGAGGGGGTTCTGCGGTGATTATTAGGAATTATTGCTATCTAACACTTAAGTGCCATAGGCATGCATGTTGTTTTACACGTTAGCAAAAGGACGGAATCCTCCCAAAAGGCTGTTCTGTGGCTACTGCTTCTGTATCCTCCACACAGTCACAGATCCATTAGTCATGTCCTAGTTTCCTGCTCCATCTGCAATACCTGACAGTTAGCACTGGCCTGTGGGCGCTCCCATGGAGCACAGGGTTTATAGACACTGAGAAACAGGGGAAATGTGATTATGAAACTAAAAATAATAGTTAAAGTATTCTGTAAACTGACTATATTTCCAGGGGCTCTTGAAATGTTCATGAAAACAGGCCTAGAAAAATGAAAGCAAAGCAAATCTCGATTGTGTGCCATTCAGAGGTGATGGTCTGATAAGGGTAGCACTTCTGTCTTCTAGATGAATGAACCATGCAGGTAAGTGTCCTAAACTGTAACACCTTTTCGGGCAGGGGCTTTCCAGCAACAGCAAGACTTCAGGGAAGGCCCCTGCATTTCATTTAGTAACCTATCAGCTAGCGCAGAAGACTCCGAGATCTTTTCAAGTGTCCCTGATTAATGATTGTCATAAGCTAAGAAGAGTAACCCTTCCTAAAATTTTGACCTAGAGTCACCATTAACTTTGAGATGCCCAGATGGAAGGCACTATGTAATGATAAATGCAAATTATTATTATTGTATACAGTTTTCCAGGGAGATTAGTTTATTCTGATAAAAACATCTCCTGCAATCCTCTCATATTTCAGTTCATTTTTCTCTCACACAACAAATTTTTTGGTCTGTAGGCATCTGATGAGGGAAAGAGCTCTGATCCTTTCCATCCCTTACTTCATCACTTCTAGCCACAAAGTACTGGTCACCTCCAAATGGAAAGCACCAAATAATATTCCAGTTAGAAATGGTTTGTGAAAGCCTGGGACCTAGTAGGCATAGAAAACTTTACTAGCATTAAAAGAAACACCTTATGCTTTATATACACACACCAATGCATGTCAATCCTTTTATTGTACAGAATATCATGTTTACCCACCTTTCTCCTATTTGGACTTTTTACTTTCGACATATGATTATTGCAAAACTATGCGCTGACAGTCACATCTATCCTGTGAACCATTTTTAACAGTTGTGTCCTTCTTTCCTGCTGTACCTGCATTGCTAGGGTGACCAGATGTCCCAATTTTATAGCAACAGTCCCGATTTTTGGGTCTTTTTCTTATATAGGCTCCTATTACCCCCCCACCCCATCCCGATTTTTCACATTTGCTGTCTGGTCACCCTACTGCATTGGTGACACATGCTCTAAAAACCAGCCAAACAATGGAACCTCTGCACTCTCTCAAAAACCTGACTCAAGATTTAGACCAGGTTGAATCTCTGTTACTAGCAGCACATATCTTTGCATCCCATTTCAGAATATTCAGTATTGAGCAGTTACTTGCTCAATGGTAGAAGTTCTCTTCCCAGTGCACTTCTCTCCCAAGAGCCCAATCCTGCATTTCCTGAGCACCAAAAACTCATGGTATTGGTCACTCAAGGAATGTAGGAGTGTGCTCCAAGTGCATCCCACTGTCTGTCTGAATCTTAGCATATGTTCACTTAATACAGTGACACCAAACAATACTGCACTATGGAATTAAGGATCTGTATTAAGAAAGAAACCCTCTTTTTAATTAAAAAAACACCCTTTTATTTAAAAAAAAAAAAAAGTGTAGCTCAGCTGTAAATATTCAGGGCTTAGTCCAGCAGGGGTGTAGAATAGGGTTGAGAGAGTAATCTGTTGGACTGCTGAGCCTGGTGCTTTGTTACTTGGGGTATGTCTACACTATGGGATTACTCCGAATTTACAGAATTCGATTTTTGGCCACCGATTGTATAAAGTTGAGTGCATGCGGCCACACTAAGCACATTAATTCGTCAGTGCGCGTCCATGTACCGAGACTAGCGTCGACTTCCGGAGTGTTGCACTGTGGGTAGCTATCCCATAGCTATCCCATAGTTCCCACAGTCTCCCCCGCCCATTGGAATTCTGGGTTGAGATCCCAATGCCTGATGGGGCAAAAAACATTGCCGCGGGTGGTTCTGGGTACATCCTCCCCCTCCCTCTTTGAAAGCAATGGCAGACAACCGTTTCGCGCCTTTTTTCCTGGGAGAACTGTGCAGACGCCATACCACAGCAAGCATGGAGCCCGCTCAGCTCAAGACAGCAGTCATGAACATTGTAAACACCTCGCGCATTATCGTGCAGTTTATGCTGAACCAGAACCTGCAAAACCAGGCGAGGAGGAGGCGGCGACGAGAGTGATGAGGACATGGACACAGAATTCTCTCAAACCGCGGGCCCCGGCGCTTTGGAGATCATGTTGTTAATGGGGCAGGTTCTAGCCCTGGAATGCCAATTCTGGGCTTGGGAAACAAGCACAGACTGGTGGGACCGCATAGTGTTGCAGGTGTGGGACGATTCCCAGTGGCTGCGAAACTTTCGTATGCATAAGGGCACTTTCATGGAACTTTGTGACTTGCTTTCCCCTGCCCTGAAGCGCCAGAACACCAAGATGAGAGCAGCCCTCACAGTTGAGAAGCGAGTGGCGATAGCCCTGTGGAAGCTTGCAACACCAGACAGCTACCGGTCAGTCGGTAATCAGTTCGGAGTGGGAAAATCTACTGTGGGGGCTGCTGTGATGCAAGTAGCCAAAGCAATCGCTGAGCTGCTGCTACCAAAGGTAGTGACTCTGGGAAATGTGCAGCTCATAGTGGATGGCTTTGCTGCAATGGGATTCCCTAACTGTGGTGGGGCGATAGATGGAACCCATATCCCGATCTTGGCACCGGAGCACCAGGNGTTATTGCTGCTAGCTGTGTGCTCCACAATCTCTGTGAGAGTAAGGGGGAGACGTTTATGGCAGGGTGGGAGGTTGAGGCAAATGGCCTGGCTGCTGATTACGCGCAGCCAGACACTAGGGCGATTAGAAGAGCACACCAGGAAGTGGTGCGCATCAGAGAAGCTTTGAAAACCAGTTTCATGACTGGTCAGGCTACGGTGTGAAAGTTCTGTTTGTTTCTCCTTGATGAAAACCCGCCCCCTTGATTGACTCATTCCCTGTAAGCAACCCACCCTCCCGCCTTCGATCACAGCTTGCTTTCAAAGGAAATAAAGTCACTATCGTTTAAAAATCATGTATTCTTTATTAATTGATTATAAACATAGGGAGAGAACTGACAAGGTAGCCCGGATGAGGTTTGGGAGGAGGATAGGAGGGAAGGAAAAGGCCCTTTTGCTTGGGCTGTCCACTGGTCGTGGAGTGGCAGGGTGCACAGAGCCTCCCCCCTCCCCCGCGTTCTTACACGTCTGGGTGAGGAGGCTATGGAACTTGGGGAGGGGGGAGGGCGGTTATACAGGGGCTGCAGAGGCACTCTGTGATCCTGCTGCTGCCGTTCCTGAAGCTCCACCAGACGCCGGAGCATGTCAGTTTGCTCACGCAGCAGCCCCAGCGTTGCATCCCGCCACCTCTCATCTCGAGCGTCCCTCCTCTCCTCCCGTTAGTCCCTCTTGTCCTCACGGTCACTGGCATCTTTCCTGTACTTTGATACCGTGTCCTTCCACTCATTCAGATGAGCTCTTTCATCGCGGGTCGATTGCATGATTTCCGAGAACATTTAGTCTCGCGTGCGTTTTTTTCGCCGCCTTATCTGAGATAGCCTTTGGGACGGAGGAGGGAGGCTTGAAAAATTTGCAGCTGTGGGAGGGAGGGAAAAAAGGGAGAGAAGTATTTAAAAAGATACATTTTACAGAACAGTGCTTATACTCTTTCACCGTGAACAACACTATTCACATTACATAGCACATGTGATTTCAGTATAAGGTCGCATTTTGCATCTTATATTGAGTGCCTGCGGCTTTGGTGTTAGAGATCACAGACACAGGGCCGGGCAACAGAATTTGGCTTGCATGCAGCCATGGTAAGCCATTGTCTTTCAGCTTCCTTCATAAAAGCAGCGCCCTCCTTTCCCATACCAAGCAAAGCCCGTTGAGTGCTGCGGTTTTCCTGTTAACGTGTAGCAGCAGAAACCAAACTAACCACCAGCCCCCATCCAATTCTCTGGGATGATCGCTTTACTCCTCCCCCCACCGCGTGGCTGGTATCAGGGAAGATCCCTGCTAGCCAAACGCGAACAGCTCAGCGCCAATGCCCCCCCCCCCCAGCTTGGCTAACTGCAGGGAAGGATTTATTTTCAGCCGCAGGGAAACAGCCCAGTAGGAACAGCCACCTCTGTCCCCTTAATTAAATTCCCTATTTCAACCAGGTTACCATGAACGATATCACTCTCCTGAGGATAACACAGCGAGATAAAGAACGGATGTTGCTTGAATGCCAGCAAACACCAGGACCATACGCTGCCAGGCTTTGTCATGCAATACCACCAGATTACTTGCTACTAGCATGGCGTGGTCAAGTGTCCTACTATGGAGGACGGAATAAGGCTGCACTGCCCAGAAACCTTCTGCAAAGGCTTTTGGAGTACCTCCAGGAGAGCTTCATGAAGATGTCCCTGGAGGATTTCTGCTCCATCCCCAGACACGTTAACAGACTTTTCCAGTAGCTGTACTGGCCGCGAATGCATCCCAAGTCCTCAGGACAAATTAATCATTAAAAAATGCTTGCTTTTAAACCATGTTTTATATTTACAAAGGTACACTCACCAGAGATCCCTTCCAGGGGGTCTGGGATACCGCCTTGGGAGGGTACTTCAGTCAGGCTGAGAAAAAGATCCCGGCAGTTGGGGAGAATGGAGTGCTGTGTGCTCTCCGCAAGCTTGTCGTCGTCGTCCTCCTCCTCCTCCTTATCTTCCCTGTCCGCAGAATCCTCAGGCATGGCTGAGAGTAACCCCTCCTCGGAATCCATGGTCAGGGGTGGGGTAGTGGTGGCGGCCCCCCCAAGAATTGCATGCAGCTCAGTGTAGAAGCGGCATGTCTGTGGCTCTGCCCCGGACCTTCCGTTTGCTTCTTTGGTTTTCTGGTACGCTTGTCTGAGCTCCTTAACTTTCACGTGACACTGAGTTGAGTCCCCATTGTGGCCTCTCTCCATCATGCCCTTGGAGATTTTTTCAAATGTTTTGGCATTTCGTCTTTTGGAACGTAGTTCTGTTAGCACGGAATCCTCTCCCCATATAGCGATCAGATCCAGTGCCTCCCGTACGGTCCATGCTGGTGCTCTTTTTCGGTTCTCGGACTGCATGGTTACCTGTGCTGATGAGCTCTGCATGGTCACCTGTGCTCTCCACACTGGGCAAACAGGAAATGAAATTCAAAAGTTCGCGGGGATTTTCCTGTCTACTCGGCCAGTGCATCCGAGTTCAGATTGCTGTCCAGAGCGGTCACAATGGTACACTGTGGGATAGCTCCCGGAGGCCAATACCGTCGAATTTTGTCCACACTAACCCTAATTTGAACTGGCAATGTCGATTTCAGCACTACTCCCCTCGTCGGAGAGGAGTACAGAAATCGATTTTAAGAGCCCTTTATGTCGAAGTAAATGGCTTCGTTGTGTGGACAGGTGCAGGGTTAATTCGATTTAACGCTGCTAAATTCTACCTAAACTCATAGTGTAGACCAGGCCTAATAATCCAAAAAATGAAGTAAGCAGAGGGGAGTGAGTGCTGCCAGCTGCCAAGAATGCTGTGGCCAGCATATGTCAGGAGGCCCTGAACTAGCTTACTATGAGAGAGAGTTCATGGGAACTGTCCAAATCATCTCTCAGTGGCTGGCCCTTATAGTTGCCCTTGCTGTAATGCACTTAAGAGCTGTATTTATAAGCACTCTCGAATAAGGAACTATTCCTGGTTGGCAGGAGTAATTAAAGACCCCACTCCTGGCTCCTATGTAGCTCATTTTGCATTTACTGGATTGTACTGTAACACCTCTGATCGTGCCACGCCCTCTGTCAACCCTATCACCGCTACCTTATCTTCTCCTCAATCGTATACATACCAATGATGATGTGGGGATTTGCTCACATTTCTGTGCTGTTTAAACTACATTTCTGAGTACCACTTTACGGTGTGGTTGTATTTAAACAAAAAAACCTCTCACCAACTCTTCACTTTAGAGCTTGTCTAGACGAACATTAGTGCACAGCAAACTGGGATGTAAATCTGTCCTGCGCTAGCCAGTATTGCACTAACTCTGCTACCGCACACTAGAAGTATTGAACCCTGCTACCGCACACTAGAAGTTCTCTTGTGTGCTTTGATCTAGTTCCGTTTCAAAGCAGAGTAAATCAAAACACATTAGAGAACTTTTAGTGAGTACTAGCAGGTACGCGTGTACAGTTAGTACACTAGAACACTGCAGATTTTCAACCTGGCTTGCTGCCCAGTAACTGTTCATCTAGACAAGCTCTTAGAGTGTACTGTTGATACGATTGTGAACCAGACCCATTTGTCTACAGGGTTGGAACTGAATTGGGTTCATTCTTTTTTTTGTTTGTTTTTTTTAATCATTGGAATTTAATCTTGTGGAAGAAGGTAGATGGACATGCCTGAAAACCCAATCCTCTCTTTACAAATCTGCTGCTGCTTGGATAGCTATAATAAAAACTTCTTGAACTTCACAACACTAATATCCCTCAAGCCTGACCTAGAGAGATCATATTCAGTACTTGGCTTCTTTGTTACAATAATGGGGCCCATGTAAATTTATTGTGTCATTCTTACTCCATGATGCCCTGTTCAGATCAGTCAGTCAAAGCTCCTATTCATTTCATCTGGAGTCATTTACTTGAATAAAGCTATGGAAAAAAATTACATTCCTTGTACAAAACCTGGGTAAACAGATCTTTTGTACAAGGACCAGAATATTGCGAGCAACTATTGGGATTATTCCTTTAGCTCAAATAGAAGAGACTTGTTCTTTTGGTGCTAAACATCTCCATATTCTACCTCCATTGTCCATCCAGGGGTATTACATACATGTTATACACAGTAATTGTTTATAGGATTGGACCCTGTATTTAGTCCTGTTGTATTGGAAATAAAACATAGGTAGTATGAAGGGAGAGAGAGAACAAATGCAATATCAAGGTGGTATGCAACTCTCAAAGCAACACCTTCCTTTGAGGATGTTCCCCAATGTAAAGTTGCTCTTTTATAGGATTTCCCCCCCTCCACACACACACACCTGTTTTCTGTTGCGGTCTCTCTTAATTGGTAGTCAAGGAGCTGCAGACTTAAAGTTGCCATTTTGAAACCAGCTTGGTGTATCTCCCTTTCTTCCATGTGCTAAGTGCTCTTACTCATACAGGGCCCATCATTTATTGACAGTTTTTGTACCAGCTAGGCTCCTATGAATATCCTTGGTGCAGCAGGAGACCCCGTCACTTATGCACTGCCCCTGCAAGGGCCTCTGATGCAAAAGGCATTCCAGAGCATGGGTGTTTTGGAGTGGAAAGAAGTTGTAACTGGTGCTGACCTGTGCCCTAGGAATTCTGCATCCCTGCAGTAGCCTGTAGTGGTCACTGCACCGGGGTCGAGATGGCCCCCAGTAGTCTCTGAATAGGGGAGGTGGATGCCTCCTTCCGCCCCTGCACCAGTGCAGGGATGAGTCTGGCCCACAAAACTCAAATTGATTTAAATGAGAGATTTGCCTAAATAAAGACACGGGGATGTTGCCTTTAAAGAAATACACCTCTACCCCGATATAACGCGACCCAATATAACACGAATTTGGATATAACGTGGTAAAGCAGTGCTCTAGGGGGGCAGGGCTGCACATTCTGACGGATCAAAGCAAGTTGGATATAATGCGGTTTCACCTATAACACGGTAAGATTTTTTGGCTCCCGAGGACAGCGTTATATCGGGGTAGAGGTGTATAAGTGTTTGCCAGCAGTTTAACTGGTGTATTTTGTAGGCTTATTCCTGTTCACCACTTTGACATCCCTGAGGGAAAGATATCAACAATTCTGGGAGTTAAGTAGAAATTCTACCAAAGCATAGGCTTTTTCCAGTAGGAGTTTATGGCTGAGGCAGGATCTCCATGTATGATGTGAGGCCACTTAGCAATTATTCAAGACTACACAAAAAGAGAGGTGGGTTTTTTGCTTAATGTTCTGTAGCTTTTATAAATTATGTTAGTGAGATCTGTTTTCAAACAATTTGTCCATTATGTGTTGGGTATAGATTTCTAACCTATATAACTGGAACACTCTGTGGGTTTTCCAGCATGACGCTATCAAAATGAAGCTTGATTGATTCCAGTTTACAGGTTTTAAATGCTTTTTTGCTCCTTGACAGCTTTAATTTTTTTTTTAAAGAGCTTGGCTTTATACTGGAATTGTTGAGGGTTGCTAGGTCATAATGTAATCCAGACCCCTCTCTGATTAACACAAATAATTGGAAACCTCTCGTTCAAGTTTGTAAAGCAGCTACTGCCCATGCATACTTACAACTTTTTATGTTGTGTTATTTTAATCATTCATTCAGTAGTACAGGTCTATAATAATGCCATACTCTTGTTAATACCCATTTATTGTGTATTTTAAAAGTCCCTTTGTACATATACGCTTGTGAAGTAAGGGAGCTGAAGGAGCCATTATGGTTTAACAGCTAAATGATGCACACTGGAAAAATTAAAGCACAATAAAATAACAGGTTTTCTATTGGATTTGGAGTCTTTGATCCATTTCCAACAGAAAAGCACTATTAAAGTCCCTGTAATCAGAGATAAGGTATCAGATGGGGGCTTCAACATTTTTTGGTTTAAGTTTTTATATTGGGGAATTGGATTGGGTCTGTTTTGTGTGTTCTGAACCGTTCCTAAAAAGAAATCAAGTATAAACATCCCTCCACAGTAAGTTCCCTTGTATTTCACATCTTTGAGTGCTACTTGCCTTCATGTAAAGAGTCGAACAGCCTGTGGGAGTGTCAGTTAGAAACAACAATAACTTGATTAAGGTGTGTTAGCACTAAAATTACTAGCAGGCACACTCTGTCCTGTCAAGATGTAGGTTTTGTTTCCATTAACATATCTGATTTGGGCTGCTCTTGGGTTCAAGGATTCCTTGATGCTGAACTTGTCAGAACTGTTGTCAGAACTGATCCTTACAACTAATCTACAGTAATGATTTGGATAACCTAGCGAATGAGTGTTTTAAGGTGTATGCAACATATGTTTGCAGTGAGAGAAGTTGCCGCTGCTGTTCAGAGTGGAATGTTGAATCTCCCTTCCCCACAAAGTTTAGGAATGGGAAAATATTTTTGGACAGGATGTCTGAATTCTCTCCATTATAGGACCAGGGCTCAGCAATGATATTTGCACATGACTGCAGGTTTTGATTTCACACACCCTCCAAAATTCGGGGTGGGTTTGATTTGAGGTTTTGATTTAGACCATCACAACTTGTGGGAGGAAGGGGGGAGGGAGACAACAACCCCCCCACCCCCAACTTTGTGCCTTTGGTAACACATACTTTAATGTCCCATTCTTTTATAACTACATTTTATAAGGAGCAAGTTTATATTGTTAATCAGAGCCACCTTTATTTATTTATTTATTTATTTTGGAGGGCGGATTAATTCTAGCAAGGGAGTACCAAAATTATGTCTCCATGAGAGAGGGAGATGGGTGTGTGTTGCAGCAGTTTGCATCTGAACACATGACTGTTCGTTGTGCAGAACAGAGGGAGGTGACTTTCTATTTAAAGGTGCAGTATGTGGTGAGGCAGGGAGAGGAATAAATAACAAACTTCATACTATAACATAAAATAACAAACTTCATATCCAAGAAGGCATTTTTAATTAGATTCCTCCCCATTTTTCTATGTAATGATATTTCATTTTATAGGGTTTTTTGTCTTCTTTTTCCTACTCACTTTCATTCTGTTTTCTTATTCCGGTCTGTTCCATTAAAACCCTCTGGGCTGGCACTTTCTCATTCTCTATCATCTCTCCCACTTTAATTTCTTGTAAATGAGTAAAAATAACTAGATGAAAATCACTTGGGGCATATAGTCTAATGTAAGATTTTAATTTAAAGGAAAAAAACTTTCCTTTTCTTTTTTTTAAAAAAGAAGCATTTTGATTCATTTTGGGTGGGTTAGTGTTTTAAGTTGATGTCTTTACAATGTACCAACTTCCTTCACAAAGACTCCTAGTGTGGCTGTTGATAAGATTTTAAAGCAAAAATCAAATCAAGATCAATCAGCAGAAATGACTAATTGGGCCCATTATCTCCCCCTGCACTGTACGATCAACTTTTTGATTTTGCGTCAAGTAAAAATAGGGGGGATGTGGATTTTATTTCCTGAGGGTGTCCCCACAACCGCTTTCCTGTCTGTCAGCCTTTCAACTACCACAGGTTGTGTTCTTGGACCCAGCACAGAGACTGTTGGGCCCAAATTCTTCAGTAAGGAGGGTGAGGGTGTCACGGGACAGCAGGAGGGTTGCAGGTGAAGCAGAAAGGAGTAAGGGTGGGGATGAAGAGGTGGTCAGGGGAATCACAGTAAACCAGTACATCAAGTCATTCTAACTGTGAGAATACCCTGATTAGGATGCTACAGGAACTTAGTGGTGATTGAAATTAACCACCTAATGCACTATGCTTAAATAATAGTTTATCCATAGATAATCAGATCTTCAGTCAAATCTGTGCAGCAGGTGATGCCCTTTTTGCTATGGTTGTACTTTGGATGATTGTGAGTTTGCAGATTGTCCCTTTTGAAAGGTATATGTCTGCACAGAAGTGAAAGGTCAGGCTAAATTTCTCAGCGCCACTTAGCAAGGGGGCAATTTTGCCTGACCTTAATAGATTAAACCCAAGTGTTTATTTTTCAATCAATTCTTATTGATTCAGAAGACATGGAGCTTTAATTGTATGTTCACTCATCCTGGCTGTTGGAAGCTGCTAATTGGTATGCTAACAGTATCACAGCCCTAAAGGGCTACATTTTCAAAGCAGGGTGCACAAATCCCATTAGTAGTAAAAGGGGCTGGTTGTTAATGTGCAACTCCCCATGTATTTCCTTGAGCAAAAATTTAGCCTCAAATGGCCACCTTGTGAATAGAAATGCTTTGACAATGCTCAAACTGTTAGTGCTGTCAACACCTGTTTTGTTACTGTACCTCTCTCTTTTTTTTAAATTATTATTTAAAGTTGGCTAGATTATCTAACACTCCTACAGCACATAGCAGAAGCCCTTTATGGTATGGTCCTGACTCGTACTGGTGAAACCCAAGCTGATCAATGGTTTGCTTTTCTGCTGCGTAACTCAGTCGCTAACAAGCCACTTGTGATTTCAGCAGAAGCCGGTTTAACATGAATGGGACCTTTGTGGACCATTTTGTTCTGTCTGTCTTAGGAGCAAATGCCAACGTAGTTGAGATCTAGAAACTTGCTGTTCCATTGTAATAGGATATGCATTTAAATTAGAACTATGTAAGCTGAAGGATACTCATATTAGCATTGGGCTCAGTGAGCCAGTGGGAAAATCTGCCAAGCCTGCCTGAATAGCTGGGCCTAACAGGCTTACAGGCTGGATGCACGACTGACGAAGAACAGCATGTTTTTAATGTAGATATTTTGTTTCTGCCATACCACTGGCAGTAACACATTGCAGATAATCCTATTATTTTTCCTTCTCTTCTAACATGCTATTTCTATACTTATGATTTCACAAAGATGTTCTGTCTAAACTTCAGGTTTAAAGCTTAATATTTCTGTGACACCTGTCTCTGTTGTATTTTTGTTTGTTAATCTTTTATCTTCTATAAAAAGGTGGATTTCCATTTGGAGCTTATCTTTTAAAATACTCCTTGTTTTATCTTTGAATATGGTGTCTGAGCTTGGATTTTTAAAGTCTATTTCCTTTAAAATGAACTTTCCTTTTAAAAAAGTAGCATCCCGAAATTGGAAACCTTTACATTTTCATGTAATTAAAATCAGACGTTCAAAATACTGCATGCAAGTTAGGAAGCTAGTGAAATAGATGTATGGTTTGTTTTTTAAATTGCTGGATTGTAGAGTGCCTTGGGACATGGAACACTGTGTGAAAGGTGCTGTAAAAGAGCAGCTTATTGTATTAACGTCAAGGAGAACCTGCAAAGATTTATATACAGACAATAGCTCACTGAGGGAGAGGTACAAATCATGTGCACGTTAAATAGAAGGTAAGATCATGCTTTAATTTTTAAATACTTATAAAATATTTTCATCTTTTCACTCTTGTAGAGGTGAAAAGGGATAGTAATGTCTTGCTATAAAAAATAAGCAGATGTGTCTCGACTAAACAAAATACTACTGGAAAAATGAACTGCATCTCAAGCTTAAAATATTGTTCTTAAACATTAGAACTGCAAGGGTGTTCATTTGTGAAAGAATTTATGAAAATGGAGGGAAATAAAGAAGTGTAACACTTTTTTGAATAGGGTAGGGATGGAGAGAGAAATGGGGCTGAGGAAGTCTTTATATAAAAGGCCCTATCTTCCAAAACTTTACTCTATTATTCAAATACTCCCCTTATCACCTCACGTGACCGTCGCAAGCTGACTTAACTTAGTCGGAGTTAGCACGATTGGGTACTCTGTTAATTTGTAAAGAAATCCTGGGATAGGTTACTATGAAGATTCTGGACGGTTGGTTCTGAAATGAACTGCTCAGTAATTTTGCTGTGGATTAGTGAAAACGTACATGTCCAAATATAATGATGGTTTAAAGTCATTCCATGGATTTATTTAAGGTAAAGGCTCCGTTAGCAAACAAACAGGTAAGGCCCAGTGGTCTAGGACCCTCGATTAAGAGTCCCTCGGGATTCTTCACCAGGGACAGGACTATAATGCTATGATGAAGAATCAGAATGCAGGGGCACAGGGACTGCTATTGTTCCCTGCCCAGCAGCACAAAGCAAAAGGGAAGGTTCTGGCTTGGCCTTGTGCAGCTGTGCAATGGCTGCTTGTAGTCAGGGGCTGAGAATGTAAAAAAGGGGGGGGGTTAAAAAAAGCTCTTAAGCAACTGGGAATTAGAACAGCAGGGGCCATGTTGTGTCCAGATTTTGGCTTCAGGTAATTAAGAGCTTAACTTCTGAGATCAGAGGGCCTGATTTGGATGTCACTTGCACTAGTGTAAATCCACAGATCTGTAATTTAAATTGTTTTTATTTTTAGCGCTTTCACTTTAAAAAAAGATCAAGTTTTAAAGTGCAACTTCCATGTGCGCATTTTCTTTCATTAGCAAATGTACTTTTATGCTCAACCAGAAAATCCTAAACCTAGGAGAAATCTATTTTTAGCCTTATTGGATTATTTTGGATATGTTTCTATGTATGCTATTTTTAAAAAAAAAATTATTGGTTAGATTTTGTTCCTTGACCACTCCAATTGAACAACTTCAATTTCATAGATCCAGTGGCATAGTCCTAATTATTTTTCTGTATAAAGCAAAGATTTTTCAGATTTTACCAGATGTTCTCTCTTATGCGTTTTAAGCTATTTTCTTCAGATAATAAACTGACTGAAACTGTATCTCCCTTTTTTTAATGTATGTATTCCCTTGATCTTACATTAAGGATGTAAGTAAAATATGTGCATATATATGGATAGGTGTGTGTGTGTATATATATATATATATGATTAGCTAAAAAAATCATAAATGTTAATACTGTTGAACCTCTGAGAAAGGTGTCTCTCCAGCCTCAGAGAAAGTAGTCTTTTGAAACCAACTTCACAAATATATTAAGTAATAAAAATGAGTCTTGAGGGCAAAAACTCACCCCTTATCGTTTATCTGCAAGATGTGAGTTCAGACAGTGCCAATACAGATATGTGCTGGCAGTTCAATTAAGGCCAGTGTAGGTGGCAAAAAACCTGCAAACGTAGGCATGTGAATGCTTATAGTACTGTGAGTCATGCCTCACTGCCAAGTGCTTCAAGTGGCTTCCTGGCAAGAAAAGGATGAAGAAGGAAAAAGGTTTAGCTGCAAAATATGACAGTGCCAATGACCTACAGAGAAAATACTTTCCCAGCCACGAAAACATCCCATCCAGAGAAAGAATTGTTGTATGACGGTTTCCTGAGGGTTTTTTTTTTTGTCCCTTAGTTGGGCCGTAGGATGCAAGTGCTGTCTAAGAACTGAAGGTCCAACCTCTATATGGACTTAGTTATAAGTACCCGAATCCACGTGTAGTTGGAGTCGATATTTGGGAGAATAACATTCATTTTGTGAGCTGTATTTGAGCATGTTAGACGTCTCTGTTTGGAGGTAGTCCTAAGGAAAACTGTGGCTGAATTTACACCAATTCCAGATTTATTATATCTGGAAGGAGAGTTGGTGAACAATTGTTGACTTCTGCTTTGTTGCATATGCTTCAGTAGATCAGACAATTGAGATGGTAAGGTCTTGTGTGGTCAGGGATCATCCAGGCAATGTTGGACATGGAATCTGCTTAATTTTGTCTTACTGGGACACTCTTTAATTAGAGAGTCAGATGAAAGGAAAGTTCTTTGTGGATAGAGTATGTATTATGTTATTTCTTCCTTTAAAACCTCCTTTCATTTTTTTTTTAAATTTGGGTAACATTCAAAAGCTTTGCCTGCCAATGGATACATGCTAAAATCTTAAGCAGTTGTTCACACAGGTAACCAGGGTCAAGAAAGTCTTGTTAAAACAAATACAGACACTGGTAGGTGACTTGAACTTTGCCATAGTGTCATTCTGCATGACAGTATTTTTTCCATTGCTGGCTAGCAATTCAGTAGCTAAAAAAAAATCATGGTAAGTTAGACAACACCCAACTTTACCTGTCATTGATAATTTACACTATGATCACTGCTATCCACATATCTCCATGTCTAGCTAAGATTAGCACATGGTGTGTTTGGCTGAAACTAAATCCAACAGAGTTTGTTTGTAGTCAGAGGAAAATATTTTGAAGAGCTTGCTGCTATGGGGTGTCTTCGCTAGTCTAGATTTCCTCAACAACATGGGTTACAGAGAGTCTCTCACCCCTGTACTTCCCACTCTCTGCTGGCTGGCTACCTAGAGAACATTGAGTCAAGTTTAAGGTTTCAGTCTTTATTTTGATTTCATGAATTTGAATGTGATTTGAGGTCATCAAGCATGAGAGTTTAAGGGATGCTGTCCTCCAGGAGCATTTCAGTGGCACATCTGCAGGAAACGCCCAAGAGAGAATTGTATTTTTGGTTTTTAACCATCTACATTTTACCATTCTATCACTAGGTTTACCCCACACACACACACACACACAACTATGCATCACTGATGTATGTCGGGTCTAATGACACACTGGGGAAAAGACTTCAGGAGCCGAGTGTGTTTGCATAGATACATCTAGGCAGAGTAGGTATGCAGCAGATGGAGTTGCTTTGTCAAAATGATCAGTTTGGACTGGCTTGGGTTTACAAATCACTCTAGTATTTGAATGCATGAATAATGGAATGTTATCCTTAATGTATGAGTAAAGGGCAGCAGACCTGTGCTTAGCATGCCCTGATTGAGGGGGTCACCCTAAACTGAACTTCACTTGCTAAGTAGGGAACAGGGATACCAAATCCTGGTGAAGATCAGAGTGGCTGGGGACTGTTTTTCTATCCGATGGTGTGAACTCTACCTTAAGAGACCTAGAAACTATTTGACCTGCCTCTCTCCAGTATTTAAAGATAGAGCTGATTAGACTCAATTGAGAGTCCTTGTTTCTGCTTGGTGGTCTCTGGAGTTGACATCACTGCTGAGCAGGGATAGGGGCTCAGCTTTAGACCTTGTGTGGGGACAGCGTTTCAGCAAAAGACAACACAAACCACTGGCAGTGAGGTTCCCCACTATCTGCTGAAATCACTGGGAGCTGTGTTAAGTGGTGGAATGTCAGAACTGACATGCAGAGAGACAGCAGCCAGCTGTGAGCCAGTTGCAGAGGTGGCAGCAGAAGAGGCATTGCTCAATACCCCTCTCTCCCCAGGGTGGAGATGAACCCGGTGAATGCACCACTGAACTCTAGGTTTCCACTAACCAAGGACAGCCAACTGTGAGTGTGGTGCAGAGGAGGGATGGGGGGGGGAAGTGATGTGTTAAAGGAACATTGGTTCATCAGACTTAACCACCGCAAGGTGGGAAATGGAGGCAAAGGACACTGCCCAATCTACTGTTAGGTTGGTTTTGCTTATGGTTGCATGCTATTGAATGTGATTGTGGTGTTTTCCAAAATTAATGCTGGATTCCCTTTTATTAAAAGTTCTCTTTTGTTATACACAGACTCGGCGCTTGCAAGAGGGGAAGTATCACTTCTTAGAGGCACTCGGGTGCTATTAAATTTTCCCAGATTACAGGGTGGGGGCTCAAGGTGGTTCTCTTTTGTATTGTGAAGAGGAACTCCCTAGATACTGAACAGAGCCCTTGTTGCTGCTGACTCCACCTGGCAGAAGGGTTACATAGAACAGAGGTACTAATGTTCATTGATTTCAGACTTCAAAAACTCAGGGCTAGTTACTTTTCTTCTGAGCAAACACATCCTTCCATTGAGTTATTACATGAAGCTATTTGAGGCTTAAAAAAT
>QXTE01000004.1:18092305-18272487 GCA_003942145.1 Platysternon megacephalum
GAGAGTCTCAGTGGTGGGGTAACTTGCACAGCTATAGCCTATGTGTTTTCTTAGTTCTTTGGATAGGAGACTGTTTTCCAGTTCTTCTCACTTGGCATCTTGCATCGTCACTGAATCCACTTAACATGGCTTTGTGTGAGTATATGTGCCTTATTTCTATTGGAACAATAAGTTAACAATAAGTTAGTTTAGTAAAAGCTCCAAGGTTATTAAATCCTTTAAAACGGTCACTTTTTGTTTTAATAAAAAAAATCATAGTTTTAAAAAGTGCCACCTTTTCTACGTGGAAACTGAAATCCTTTATCTGCAAAGCACTGAGAAGTGATGACACACCTTCCAATACCAAAAGTCAAGTTCCAAATCTGACTTATGCCCTGTTTGTGCTGCCATAATTGGTGGATGCCGGAGATGATAGTGAAGAATAAATGCCCCGATGGACAGGTAGGCAGGTTCAGGACAGGATTGAGTGACCCTGAGAATTCTCAGGCCTACCACCCAAAGGAGGCAGAAGGGACTCACCCTACTCTTCAGAAACAAGGCACAGAGCTGCTCAAGGGACAAATACCTGCCTGTCTCCAACTAAAAGTCCCATGAGAGGGGGAGGAGGAGGGAGAGGGAGAACGAGTGGAAGAAGGGAGGGGACAGAATAAGAGGAGGGAATAGGAGAGCCTGCAGTCATTGCTTTGAAAACTTGAACTCAGACAGCTGTTTGTTCTACACACAGACACAGAAAATGTTAGTTGCCACCTCTTAACCCATTGGCTCAAAGGCAGTGGTTCATGCATATGGGGAATCCCCACCAACATCACCACAGCAGAGAACTCTGTTCTTGGAGTAGGCTTTGCTGCTACCATACCATCAAGGCTTCTCCTGGGGGGGAGGGGGATGATTGTGATGGGGGTCCTTTTGTTCAACTGCTCAGCACCCTTTTCTGCTGCTGTTGAAGTCAGTAGAAGGGGAAGGTGCTCAGTGCCTTGAAGGACTCTACACTTCGCAGGATTGGGCACGGAGTGCACTTTAGCTCATTAGCTCAGAGGCAGAGTTAAGTCTTGAGGTCCTTACTCAGTTTCTGTTCAATTTTTAGTCTGATATAAACTGAGTAAACACCTCCAAGGGTCTGCTCTGTGACTTAGTATCCAGCATAGGATGCACTAGAAAAATATTCTTCTTTTCCAAAGAAAGAGAGAAGAACTAAATACTAATCAATCCAAAACAGATCTGAAGAGGATTTGCAAGGTCTGTCTTTTAACTGAACTGAAAACTTTCACCAGAGTGTGACTGCATATACTGTTCACATATATGCATGTTCATGCATACATGCACACACAGCATAGAATCCATGAAAAGCTCTCTAAATTCATCATGGAAAATCTCCTGCATGATGGCCTCCTATAAATCAGTAAGATTGATGCTGTTGCATTGGTCAGCATATAAAATAACATGTCATCAGTACAGAACGTGATGTGCAGAGTATCAGTGTAACTTGAAATTCATAGCACTTTAACACCTGTTTCCATAGCTACAGTGTAATCCAGACATCTGAGAGGCTAGCCTGCCTTTTCCAGGCCTGTCATTTCAGGGAAATAAATTAAGAAAGCTGATGACAAGGCCTGGATTATACAATTTCTTTAAAGTATAGCAACTAGACCTGAAATCTAACCAAGAGTGAATGTAGTTCAGATGAAATGGATAAAACCCATTTCCTGTAACCTTTGTGAGAGAATTTGAATGCAGCCTCCTTTATCTTTTTTTCACCCTCCTACAAATGATATTTTATGTTACACCTGGCAGTTGTATTTGTGGCACCATATTTCTTGATTTTTGAGGTGTTATTGGATTCTTAAGTGAATGTTTGGGGGGGGGGTGGGAATAAACAGATGGGAAGAAGCAGGGGTAGAGAAGATATAGTTAAACGAATGCTAAAGGGCAAATCTTCAGTGCCAGACGCTTAGTTATTTGCATATGCGCAATATGTTTCTGTCTACAGGCATATTTTCTCAGTCTGTGTATATTTCTGTCTTTATATTTATCTGTATCTCCAGCAACATATGTATAACTATGAATAGAGTTGGGGTGTTTGCTGGATGATTTATGGTACTACTTTAAGAATTCTGTGTTAAATATGCACTGGCATTAGAGAATGAGCAGATCTTGTGTTAGTAGGGAAATGAGAGAGAAATACAGGGACAGGTTCTCAAAATGAAAGCACAGTGATCTGCAGAAGATGTGTCTCTCTCTATGTATGTATAAAATACTTACTGTACTTAGAGCACATATACATAATTATGTGTGTTTTCTAGGCCATTCATTTTGTAACATTTGTGAAAAGTGGCTGATAATAAGCCCAGCATTTGCAGCATGAAAAAAAAAAAAGGGGTACTCTGTGATATGTGCTCTCTTGGTCAAACAGTTCAGTCAACTTACTGGAGACCAGCAAGCATCACAAGTTTCATTTAAATCTCTTTATCATTCCCAGGGATTTATTTTGTGAGATTCTAGAGGGAGGAGGGAGAAAGCTATGTGAAGGTCTCCTAGCTGGCTGAGTTACAGCATATCCTAATAGAAGCATGCAAAGGGAGTGTGCAATTGAACTCTTCCTTTATACCTACATATGCAGGATCAGGGCCATATTTAGCAAATGGTGTAATGCAAATCACATAGAAATCTAGAA
Source organism: Platysternon megacephalum (assembly GCA_003942145.1). NCBI lineage: Eukaryota > Metazoa > Chordata > Testudines > Platysternidae > Platysternon > Platysternon megacephalum. The sequence goes on from QXTE01000004.1 coordinate 18,094,977, forward strand.
TGGAGGGCAAAATGCATTCCTTAGTAGCTGCTGATGAGTTCCTGAACATTTAGCACAATGTAATTTGTAAAGCTAAATCTTGCTTGCTTTACTCAATCAGTAGCTACTGCTTGCATGAATTTAGAGATACAAGGTAGGTGAGGTAATATATTTTATTGGACCTCACCCACCTTTTGTCTCTAATATCCTGGGGCCAACACTGATACAACAACACTGCAGACATGCATGAATTTAGGCAAGCAAGATTTATTTTGTACATAGTAGTTTAGATGAGGTAAGTTTCCCTGGCTTCCCCTCTTTTTTTTATAAATAAATCATTGTCCTTGGCATTAATTATAGCAGCAACGCCACTATGGTCAAGTGGTCTGCTCTTTTTTTATAACCCATGCCATAGTGTATAACCTACTGTAATGGATTTATAAGAACTAATTCTGGGTTGAAACTTGGCTTCTCAGCTTGAAGGAGAGAGTTAATTGGATTCAGGAAACCTTTTTAAGAATCTTTTTTATAGCTTTTGAATGCTAGAAAATATTAATTTTTAAAATGCATTATTTTCTCCTCTAAAACAGATCATTGTTTTAAGTGATGTTTTGCAGTTGATTTGTCTATTAGATGAAATAATTAAATGTTTGTTGTTTTTTCCTCAAAAGTTATGAAACCCAATTTAGCTGCAACTTCACTTTCACCCTCACTTCAAAGCAGTGTTTCTATACATGGGTAGAGCTATTTCCCCCCCATGCCTATGTAATATAGAGTTTTAGTATGCAGGCTTTGACCTGACAGGTTAAAACCATTACAGCCTAATGGGTCAATGATCCATAAGCTAAACATTCTCAATTTAAGCCTTGACCCAATAAACTGAAATGTCTCAGTAGGAGCTGTTATGGACTATTGAGTGAATAATAAAATGGATGTTTTGCAGTGCCTGTATAATTACTTAATAATTCAATAGTTCAACATATCTCTGAAGGTAATGTTGAAAGTAGTAAGTAAATAACAAATCTTTGAGCATCTTTTATTATTTTTGTTTTTAATTTTTTTTAAAATGTACTGTAAAGTTTCAAACCAAAGGAAATCTATAAAAAGACAACTATCTGCAAGTAGCTTCAATAATCTGCCTTAATCCCACATCCAATACCCTTTGTCTAATGCATTGTTTTGTCTTCCTTCCCTTCTGTTTCCTTTGCAAGTGAATTCTTGGCTCTGAATTTCCTTGCTTTGCTTTGCTATTTATATTAAAAGTGTCTGAAGCCCATCAAAGGCCCTGCGATCAAGTGACTTCAGTGGGCTTGGGCTATGGGTTAGGGACCTGATCCAATGTCCTATATCGGGTTGGCCAACTTGAGCCTGAGAAGGAGCCAGAATTTACCAATGTACATTGCCAAAGAGCCATAGTAATACATCAGCAGCCCACCATCAGCCCCCCCGCCCCCACGGCTCCCAGAGCCTCCCACCCACTGGCAGCCTCACAGATCAGTGCTTCCCCCTCCCTCCCTGCACCTCCCAATCAGCTGTTTCGTGGCGTGCAGGAGGCTCTGGGGAGGAGAAGTGAGGGCACGGCAGGCTCAGGGGAGCAGGCGGGAAGGGGTGGAGTGGGGGCAGGGCCTGTGGCAGAGCAGTGAGCACCCCCCGGCACATTGGAAAGTTGGCGCCTGTAGCTCCAGCCCCGGAGTTGGTGCCTATACAAGGAGCCGCATATTAACTTCTAAAGAGCCGCATGTGGCTTCGGAGGCACAGGTTGGCCACCCCTGTCCTATATGGTTAATTCCCCACCTATTGCCATTGCTGAGACAGTGGATATGACAAACTCTAGAAAGTTACAGAGTTGTGCCACCTCTAAATGGAGGTGGGTGTACTTCCTGGAGTGATGCAATAAGCATAGTTATACAACAATTTGGAGATCAGGAGTTTCCTTGGATCTTTTGGTTTAACAGTACTAATATAATGTAGAATAAAATGTATTTGTATATGCAGTGAGGGCCTTCAGAATACAATACTTAAATGTCATTATTTTTCAGTAACATACAGCACAATGCATCAGGTACATATGATCCTTTTGATAATACCAACAAAAAAAAAAAGAATTTTTGATCCCACTTATCAGGGAAAATGAGGAGATCCTGTGTTGTATCAGGTTTGTCCTTGATCAAACAAATCCTAGTAAATGTAGTAGTGAATCTAGTGAAACAATCAGTGCAAATTTTATTAGAAAAGGAAAATATTTAGATAATTATAATCCATTCTAGTTACCACATGGAGCATCTGAACAACATAATTTGAGCAGTCTTAACGTTCTGTAACTTTTTCTGAGTACATTTAGCTGTTCAGATCAGCATGTTGGGGAAGCGTGTGTGTGTGTGTGTGTGTGTGTGTGTGTGAGAGAGCGAGAGAGCTTTCTGATAAAAGGGGCGAAAGAATGATAGTGTGTGTTAGCCAAAAAAAAAAAAAAAATCCTCTACATGTATAGTAAAATTTACCACTGATCTTTAAAATGTCACAATCATATCTTCACTGAGCTATTTTGTGTGTTTAGTATAAAGTTCATGCATCAAAAAAATGATTGGGATTTTAGTATGTATTTTATATTGCTATATACTTTGCAAACGCTGCTGGTGGTGTTACTACTTTGATTATTTCATTGCTTTGTATGGTGATAGGCTGGCCAACTCACTAATTACTGTGTTTACAGTGTAGCTAATTATAGGGTAAAGGATGCAGTGTCCTTTTAATGGCAGTAAAGAATGCTGAAAAGAAGAAAGCAGCATAGGAAACAGATAGAATTGACATTCAAAACTTAACCCCCAAAGTAGTGATTGCCAAAATTAAATATAAATAAAGACAAAAGGGGCACAAACATCGATTACTCTACCAAAGATGGTAATGAAAATAAACAAATGTATAGATTAAGTAACCACCATAGTAATCGTAAGATTCTCATCACGCAGTCCTCCTCAAATGTCATAGCTGAGATCACAAATATCCCATACCTTTTTTTCCTAGAATACTTGTTAGTTAAATCACATCTTAGCTTGACTGCATGAAATCTGATATATTGAAAAGTAGCAAACGTGTATATGGAAAAGTAGAAGACTAAAGTGTTTCTACACTGCTTTAGAAAAGTTGGTACATCCCAAGGGATGTTAATCAGTTATTAGCCAATTAAAGAGAGGGACAGAAAAAAGAAGTAGAAAATTCACTGTACTGTAAACATACATTTTATATATATATAAATGTATATATTATATTTATAATGCTGCAAAAGTCAAAGTGAATGGCAACACAGAACAGGCTGTGTGTTTATCCCTAGTAGGAGTAGGTGAATCATTTTTGGGAGAAACACTGAACCAATCCTAGGCCTTTTTTTTTTTTTTTTTAAATGTCCAGATTGACTTGGAAAAAGGAATTTGTCTAGTACACCCTCCTTCCGCTTGACTACTAACATGGCTGCAAGAGACTCCACTGTCTCTGAATCCTCTCAAACGCCAGTGGCTGTTGCTTCCTATGGCCCTTCAATGTGCCTCCTAGTTTGGAGGGTTGTTGGGAAGACCAGAGGACTGGGTATGCTGAAGGCCTATGGTTGGGAATGGAGAGATGGGAATGGAGGCTATTAGATGAGCCAAAGGACCCTCCCCTACTAAAAATCTGCATGCAAGTGTCCAAATTGAGAGGAAAGAGGTACTAATAGTTCCATCATCCCTGGACTAGAATCATCCTCCTACCCCCCATGAAACAGACTCTTCCCCTGCCAGATATGTAGTAAAACATACACACCGAATAGAGGTCTGACTCTAAAGTTTTCTTGTTTTTACTTTTTCTTTTTCCATTGTTTTCCATTCCTTCCCTCAGTCTCTGTCATATCCACCATTCTGAATGGATAGATTTCTCTTTCAGAGATCAGCTAAGGAGGTAGCAGCAGCCATGAGTAGTACTGACAGTTTTTTGGCTTCTTCTAATGGCACCAGATAATCCGGATACAGATTCTTCCTCACAGCCTCATTTCTGCGTGAGAGAGAGCAGGTTGAACTTCAGTGCTTCTTCTTGGACTTGTCTATTTTAAAGCCATTTTCTATTTTTGAAAAATGAACAAAAACATAAAGAGAATTTGAGCCAAAGGCTCAGTTACAGCCAGAAATATTTGTCTCTGTCTACCTCAGATTTGCCATCAACCAAACCAAGAATAGATTTAACTTAGCACCAGTGACCGCCATTTCTAAAAAGCATGCCACAGGAAGCAATTTACTACAAGACCTCCCCATCCCTCCACATAGCTTATGAGTAGCCGGCAATCCTACGGCAAGGGGAAGAGCCGGATCCCTAGTCCTTCACTACTCAAACCAGCAGCCAATATTTCTTTAAGTCTGGTCATGTTCAGGCCCTTTGGTCTATCCTGGTCCCAGAACTTTCTAGAATGCTTAGAGACCTTTCATCATGGCCAGAAATCCCCATTCCCTTATATCTTTTAAGAACAGGGCTTTTTGGCTCTTTAATACTATGAAAAAAGAGGAGGAAGTGGGAAGACATCATTCCCAAGGACGTAAGACTTTTATGAGGTTCTTTTCCAACCTCCCACCTCCAGCTTCAGTCTATTTTAAATAAATAGCATGGCAGTTAAAGCTGGAGTTGGGTCTTGCTTTGTAATCCAATCATCCGGAGTCAAAATGTGGCAGCATTTACTGACAAGATTTAAAATCAAAGTTCCTTTCTCTAGCACAATTGGCTAGAAGCCAGGGCTGAAGCTGGCCCTACCTCTGTAAAGATGGCAGCAGTTCTCATCACCCAGAACTGAAATGTGTGAGAGACAGCAGCTGCTTTTCCTCACCTCAAACACACATGGCTGGATGGCAGGAGTTTTGGGGATGAAAAAGCAAGATTTAGAACTGTTGGGACTGTCAGGGTTGAGGTAAGCATCTCTAAATATTTCTTAGGACTCATAAATCCTTTACTTTATGATATGGGAATTGGCCAGCTATCCTGTGGGCCCACACCTATTTTTTCCTCCTCTCCACCTGAAAGCACTATTTCCTGGAGATGGCCAAAGCTCAGAGCAGATCTGCCCAGGTAGCTTTCTCAGATGACAACTATACTAAATTTCATATTCTAAGTACGAAAGATTTATTAAAAACCTAGGAGTGTAGACCTGCACCCTCAAAGTGTAAAGTCCAGGCCAGGGGTAGTCAATTTTTTTTTTTTGTCAAGGTCAAAATTTCTTGGTCAAGGTATAGTCAAGGTCCAGACTCCAGAGAAAATAATTTAAATAAAAAGACGTTGGGGTCCATTCAAAAGTGTTTGGTAGTCTAGGCAGACCGTGGACCAAATCCATTGACTACCCCAGTCTGGTCTTTTATCTCTGCCTCCAGGATGAGAAGTCGTCTCAGATTGCTCAAAGCTGATATGAGTGAGGCAGGTATACTTGATAAGACTCTTCCAATCCATTCAGCAATGCAAGTCCTGATAAGTAAAACACTATCTAATCATTACAGAGAATTTACAAATTGTATAGTTAACTAACTGTAAAGGACAGACCATAGGGATCAGCTTGTAAGATAAATTCTGTTGTAGCCAGATGAGAATTGCTGTTTAAAGCCTTGGTCATAAAAATCAATTAAAATGTAGAGGAAACTGTCATTAAACATCAGCTACAACTAGATCTTTGGCTGGTGTAAATCAGAGTAGCCCCATTGAAGTGTATATCTATTTTAACCTGGACTTTAAAAAAATATTCTGTATTTACCTAGCATTAATTATTCCATTGACCACATACTTATGCTTTTGAAGATGGGCCTAATTCTCTTCTGACCCACACCAGCGTATGTCCGGAATAACTCCACTCAAGTAAATGAAAATACTGGTGTAAGTGAGAGGAGAATCAGGCCCACTGAACACAGAATGTGAGCATTTGCCCACTAATGATATCCTGCATATACACTTATATTTTCTTGGCTGGTGAAAATCAGTATAGTTTCACTAATTTTGCTGACTAATGGTGTTTTAGATATGATTTTCTATGTTGTTGTAAACTGCTAATCAACCAAGCCTTTGCCCGTATGCATGACTCAGTAGTGGTGTTGGGGACAAGGAAATGTAACTGCTATTATGGTTCTAAGTGATTTGGTAAACCACACTTCCTGTGCATGTGCAAACTTATTCTGTGTCCCACATAAGGATCCTTCTACGGTCAATAGATGATCAAAGACAGTGCTCTTTGTCATGCTTTGCGTCAATCACTGCCTAGATAAATACCACAAATATAATTTGGAGTGGTTTCGTGTAAATTACTGCAGGTTTACTGAAGAAGAATCTGAGAGCAAATTTCTGGGCTAAAAATGTTCAGCCAATTTTAAGGTATCTTGAGTACATTGACTTTTTGTGTGTGTGTGGACTTTGTTCTCAAATTAATTTGTTTATCCAGCATGACAGTATGAAGCCTGATAAACAAAGCTGTGGAAAATCCCACTTGGCACGCAAGCTCTCATACATTGTTTACTGTGTAACTTCTATAATATGTATTTATGATATTATCTTATGTATCTGTTTGAAAAACAATAAAATATTTAAACAAAGCAAAAGGTCCCTAAGCTTCCTAAACTCACAAGCTGATGGAAGGCTTAATTAGAGTTACTTGCTGCTGTTTTTCAAAATATGCCTGTTCCCAACCCTCTCCAATGGGACTTTGAGAGGCTCTTCCATTCTAAAGGAAAAGAATCACTCTTTCAGTCAGAGTATTTAAAAAGCACTGCTCTTCTTTTGCCCTCTCAGCTGTAGAATCTCAACCTTGATCCCTGTGTTTAGCACCAGTTCACAAATATTTCCCAGAAAAACCTGTACTGTCTCAATGTTTCTTCCCAGCTGATTGCTGCTCATTCATGCCAGTCTTATGTGACCACTTCAGTCTTAACTGGCTATTTCTAAATGGCTTTTCAACCCAGGGCATTTGAGGATAAATGAGGAAGCTGGCAGTTTTCACACCTGCCTGAAGCATTCTAATTGACCTAGCAGAAAGGAATAAGTTGCACCAAGCGTTAGTTGATCTGAAGGCCACAGAGGCATGCCTGCCTGTTTTTATTCTGTATGAGGGGTTATATTGCATAATTTGAATCTTTGATGACCAGCTCTCTTCAGCTTTATTGATAACAGATCAAATATAGTTTATTTAGTCCAGTTTTACTTTCCAGATGAACTATGGCGTATACTAGAGAGACAATTTTTTCCTATTCTGGGGATGTAAACTGTGCCAACGAAACTGGAAATACAGGATATGTACCCCCTACAGGTTGTATGTATGCTGTATATTTTGTGGGTGCAGCTTAGGTGGCTATATTTTGAAAATGTCCAGTTTTTTTAGTTTTTACCTTAACCAAGGGTAGACCTGGATTTTGAATGATCGGACAATTAGGCCCCCACGCTTTGTCCCTGAACCACTGACTATTCCTATATCCAAATATTTTTGAAGGTGAAATATTTGTAGAATGTTCTTAATTTTTTTCAAAGGTTAAGGAATCCTAGAAATGTAGGGCTGGAATGGATCTGAGGTTAATAAATCAAAGTATTAACTGTTAAAATTAATTATTTTTTGCTAATTTTAAAATGCTCTTGGTAGACACTTGTAAGTATTGAAATGAGAGGTACTATATCAATTTGAATCGTATTGCTGTCAAATAGCAAATACTAAACTTTTTTTTTTTTTGGGGTACATGTACAGGCTGCATCCACACAACACATAGACAGCTGCATATGTGGCCCACGATGGTAAATAAACTGAGAACCACTGATCAGTATCACCCCTGATGACAAGTGTTTGTCCAACCTGTTCTTAAGAGCATCCAATACCAGGATTCCACAAGCTCCCTATGTAACCCGTTCCAGTGCTTAACGATGCTTATAGTTAGTGCTGCTGCTCTTTCAGGTTCTGTGTGGAAACAGAAATTCTAAAATAGTGCAAGTCAGGCTGCGGCTGACTGGTATTTTTAACCTGGCTAGAAGCAAGAAGTACTGGGAATCCCCCCAATGAAGATTATTCATGTGAGTTTCCAGCTAGCATTGTCAGGCTCCAAGAGCTTTTGTTTAAGCTTCATGTAGACAGCTGAACATTAGGGTGTTTACAGACTGAATCCAAGCACTAAACCTGTTGAAGTATGTCCTTCAATCAGTAGGATATGCTCATTATATATAATACAACCCGTGTGGAATTAAGTTCAGTCCAGAGGGCTGGCACAATGCCTATACTCTCACGTATGCCCTATTTGAAGACCCAACTGGAGCTAAAGTGGTTTATAGGCCTTATGCTGGTCCTGTGGTTTATAGGCCTTTTTTGCTGCCCCAAGCGGCGAAGGGAAAAAGAAAAGAAAAGATAAAGCTGCGATCGGCGGCTGCTCTACCGCGCCGCTTCATTCTTCGGTGGCAATTTGGCAGCCAGTCCTTCCCTCTGAGAGGGACTGAGGGACCCGCCGCCGAAGACCCGGATGTGCCGCCCCTTTCCATTGGCTGCCCCAAGCACCTGCTTCCTGCTCTGGTGCCTGGAGCTGGCCCTGGTCCTGTGTACAGGAGTAAATGTTACCCTAGAAGCATGATATTCTAAAATGCTTTAGGCAATTGTGTGTGCAATGTGTGCACATTGAAATGGGTAATAATCTGCCTAAATAGCCAACTAGATGCACAGTTACCTGATTGGCATATACAGTCAGTCATTGTGCATGGAAATCAGATGCTCAGTTGTGTGCACAATATTAAAATCAACCCCTTTGTCTTAGTGGGAGCCTATCATTCTCATTTATATACTAATCAACACTTTTTTTTATCTTGATTAATCAATAATTGTCATTTCTTCAGCTTGTTGCTTGAAGCCTCTAATGAATTTGCCCCTGAAAAGATGCAGTTTTAATAATGCACCAAATAAGCAAAGTTATTTAATTGAGGCAAGACTTGTTGATACAGAACAAGCAAAACTTAGAAGGGCTAAAGGATTTGTAGACCATATTTGCAGAGAAAGTGAAGTTATTACATTACAGAAGCAATTTTAAGGGGGATTAATTACATATTACAGTGATAGTTTGTAGGCAATCATAAATCTATTATGTGCTGAAGTGTCCTTTACATCAGTGTATACATTTGTACTATTGCCAGTTAAACACTTGTTGACAGTTGTGAGATGAGAAAGGTAATAGCCAGCAAGTGATGGCACCTACCAAATGAACCAGATTGCTGAACTCTAAATGCTAAAGCTGGAAGGTGAAACTTGACCCTCTGTTTTCTAGTTCTAATCTAGACAAAAGGAAGTGTCCAGCGTATCTCTAGTTTCCTACCATATTTTGGAGTTTTCTGTTATGCTGATTTTTATTATGGCTTAAACATTTATCATCTATATCACATTGTTAATGTGTCCCAAATTTGGTGTTGCAGTAATTGGAGCAGTATGCATCTAAAAATAAGGCCAGAATTTTCAAGAGCACAGTACTCACAATCAGGGCCAGATTTTTCAAAAGATCTCAGAATTTTGGATGCCTAAGCCTCTTTTCACAACCTCTTATTTTGATGCCTAAATAGGAGTATTTTAAAAAATTTGTCCCCAGTTGTCAGTGCTGAACACTTGAAAATGTGACCCAGAGCTCTCTTGAAAATTTGGCCCAAGGTCATTCAAATTTCTAAAATTACCATAGCATCAGGAACATTCTTTTTTACCTTGGATGGGGATTGAGGATTTACAGTAGTGTTCCCCCTGCATTGTCTGTTGAAAACATATATGTTTTTTGCTGACCTTTACCACAGTAATACCAAATTTCTGTCTAACAGACAATGTAATTTTCTTTTTTATGTTCTCCTTTAACATCCACTGCATTAATTCTTGAAAAGACTGTTACATTTTTATGTAGATATAAATAAAAAATAAGTACAAAGCATTAGCCAGAGAATTTCAATGCTCCTTATCTATGCTTACATAAAGAATGCATAATATGTTGAAAAAAATATTTGCTCTAGACGTGAGTCACCAAGTCCAGTTACTATTACAGTTCCCATTTAATAGCAAATCTCATTGAATGGAAAAGGAAATTTCACCAATTTTATACAAATGTGTCAATTTAACATTAGCTATCATTAATTTTCCCATTTTATGTCAATTAAAAATCACTTTTTGCTATTCAAACTGCTTTCAAGGGCAAGTTTTTCATAGAATCATAGAACTTAAGATCAGAAGGGACCATTATGATCATCTAGTCTGACCTCCCGCATGATGCAGGCCACAAAAGCTGACCCACCCACTCCTGAAATAATTCTCACCCTTGACTCAGCTGTTGAAGTCCCCAAATCTTGATTTAAAGACTTCAAGTAGCAGATAATCCTCCAGCAAGCGACCCCTGCCCCATGCTGCGGAGGAAGGCGAAAAACCTCCAGGGCCTCTGCCAATCTACCCTGGAGGAAAATTCCTTCCCGACCCCAAATATGGCGATCAGCTGAACCCCGAGCATGCGGGCAAGACTCTCCAGCCAGACACTCAGGAAAAAGACTTTCAATATCCCAACATTGACCATCCATTTCAATCCAACCATTAATTATATGTACCCATAATTTTGTGAGGGCAATCATGTGCGCCCCAAAATTTGGCATTTGATACACAAATGGTATTTAACTGCCCAGATTGAGCCCAAGGGCACCTCTTGCATGCACAAAATATATTTTGCAATTATGCTGACAAAATGTGTGGTACAAAGTTAGAAGCCGTTTTTGCAAATATGGCTCTTCTAATTACTATTATCAATTTATTACACGTGATGCCACGCGCAAGCAATTTTCAGTGTTTTGTTTTTGTTCTAGTTGAATAATTTGCATGTACATGTGCTATAGAACAAAGATTTTAAATGTTCAGCATTAAAGACCTGAAAAATTGACTCTGCTTTGATTTAATGCTTAACTTGAGGAAGGTTAAATCGCTTATTGGAAAATCCTGGATAATGTTATAAAATGTTGTGGCAAATTGATATTACTATTAAGCCAGTCTGATTGTTGTTTTATGATATTATTTATATAAGATCAGTATGGAGAAACTCCTTCAGCTGGGCTAAACTGGCATAGCTTCACTGATTTCAATAGAGCTATGGCAATTTATGGTAGCTGAAGAACTGACCCTTTCTGTTAAATCTTCTTTCTTTTAAAAATTACAATGAAAATAGTAAAGATTGCAATATCTTATCACTTCTACATTCATTGAATGATGCTAAACCAGTTGTTAGTGACATGTCTTGGGTTATGCATTTAAAAACATGCCATTTCCCTTTGGGTGCTTGACTGCCACCTGCTATAAACCAAACATCAATATATTTTTATATATACCATATTTCCTGAATCATAAGCTGGTTCGTTTATAAGCCGACCCCCCCTCCCCCCCCCAGATGGATAAGTAAAAATGGAAAATTTGTATGACCAGTTCATAAGCCGACCCTATAATTCAGGGGTCAGCAAACTTTGGCTCCCGGGCNTGAAATTTGGCATTTGATACACAAATGGTATTTAACTGCCCAGATTGAGCCCAAGGACACCTCTTGCATGCACAAAATATATTTTGCAATTATGCTGACAAAATGTGTGGTACAAATTTAGAAGCCGTTTTTGCAAATATGGCTCTTCTAATTACTATTATCAATTTATTACACGTGATGCCACGCGCAAGCAATTTTCAGTGTTTTGTTTTTGTTCTAGTTGAATAATTTGCATGTACATGTGCTATAGAACAAAGATTTTAAATGTTCAGCATTAAAGACCTGAAAAATTGACTCTGCTTTGATTTAATGCTTAACTTGAGGAAGGTTAAATCGCTTATTGGAAAATCCTGGATAATGTTATAAAATGTTGTGGCAAATTGATATTACTATTAAGCCAGTCTGATTGTTGTTTTATGATATTATTTATATAAGATCAGTATGGAGAAACTCCTTCAGCTGGGCTAAACTGGCATAGCTTCACTGATTTCAATAGAGCTATGGCAATTTATGGTAGCTGAAGAACTGACCCTTTCTGTTAAATCTTCTTTCTTTTAAAAATTACAATGAAAATAGTAAAGATTGCAATATTTTATCACTTCTACATTCATTGAATGATGCTAAACCAGTTGTTAGTGACATGTCTTGGGTTATGCATTTAAAAACAAGCCATTTCCCTTTGGGTGCTTGACTGCCACCTGCTATAAACCAAACATCAATATATTTTTATATATACCATATTTCCTGAATCATAAGCTGGTTCGTTTATAAGCCGACCCCCCCTCCCCCCCCCAGATGGATAAGTAAAAATGGAAAATTTGTATGACCAGTTCATAAGCCGACCCTATAATTCAGGGGTCAGCAAACTTTGGCTCCCGGGCCATGAGGATAAGCCGCTGGCGGGCCGAGATGGTTTGTTTACCTCGAGCGTCCGCAGGCACGGAGGTAAACCTAAGTAAACAAAGTGTCCCAGTGCACCAGCTGCTTACCCTGACGGGCCGCGACAGCAACTGGTGGGGAAATGTTTTGGGGGGGAGAAGCTGGGGGTCAGGGGAGTAACCCCTGTCACCACACTACATGACCCCACCCCTAGCCCGGGACCCCCATACTTTCCCCATCCCATCCCTTCCCACCTTATCTGGGGAGGGCCAGGGGAGGATGTCTGTAGCCGGGCTGGAGCTGCTCCGGCAGACCAGGCGGCGCGGCCGCAGCATGTTCCAGTGGGCTGGGCCGGGCGGGATGGCAGCATCGTGCTCCGACGGGCCAGGCGCTGCAGCCACAGCCTGCTCGGGGGGGGGGGCAGGGCCGAGCGGCACGGCTGCAGCCTGCCAGCCCCAGAGCTGCAGCTGCTTCGGAGGCTGGGGGGAGAGCAGTGTGGCCAGAAGCGGAGAGACTCTGGCCCCGCCTCTTCACTTCTGGCTGTGCTGCCTCTCCTTGCTCCCTCTGTTGAGGGAAGGGGCTGTGTCCCACCTCTCCCTCTCTATACCCGTTCATAAGCCCACTCCCTTCTCTGGTGCTTCCCTTTTTACTAAAAAAATTCGACTTATGAACGAATATATACGATACCTCGTAACACAAACTGGTGTCTCTTGCATCTTTCACTTGGCCCCACAAATTCCCCACCTTAATCCCAATTTCTTTGACTTTATCCCATTGCCAGAAGCAAAAAGATCCATTATGAATTGTCCTGTTGTTGCTGTCTCCTTGATTTGTGTTCCGCTGATGAGCCAAGATGCTGCTGTGAGAAATTCATAAGAAAAACAAATATAACATAAACTAAATTGTTCCTGAAACTTGTGTTCATAAACAGAACATATGGTGATCTTTCTTTTGATGTATAACTTATTTCTATCATTCTGGATGATCTTTCATAACTCAGTCATTCTGCCACTCATGAATTATGAAATCATTAAAAGTTGTGTAAATGACGTATGTCATGTGATAGATAATATGTATACATTATTATATGTGGGTTCAAACTGCAAAATTTGGGTCTAGATTTCAAGCATACTAGTGTTTGTGGATTTTCATAACCATGATTTTTGCTTGGGCAATTTGCAAAATGTAGATCTGGGTGTGGCTTTCAAACACCTCCAAAGTCTGTGTGTGGGTGTGGATGTCCAATCTAATATCAGTTACAACATTGATCTCTTTGTCCATAAGTTCCATAAATTGATTTGGATCATGTTCTGTTTTTTTCCTTTGGCACTTGAAATTATAACATTGGGAAGTCCATGTGACTTTAAAGGGAAAGATGTGAAGTTCCTTTGTTGATCTATCCTCCAAGCCTTTGATGCTCAAGATTCTGGTGCCTGTGATCGATCAGGCACATGTTTTAGCTACCAATTTTTTTCCTGTGTTGGTTCATTTCTGACTTTTTTTTCTCTTTATCTTAAAACTTCAAATGGTCCCCTCCTCCACCCCCATCCCCTGCAAACTTCTGGCGCACTTGTGTGCCAGGGAATGGAAATAATCTACACTCTACCAAGAGAAAACAGAGAATAAACACTTCGAAATCCATTAATTTGGCTGAATTACTTCCAGATTGTCTGAGAAATAGCAAAAGGATTTCTTTTTTGTATTTGATACCATTTCTGGGTATTGTGCACATGTTTATAGATTCTGTGGTGGTTGCAAATAAAGACCTTGAACAGTTTATACTGATTATATTATATGAGAGAAGAAACTTAATGTAACAGGCATCCTTCAAGGGTTAGTTTAGATCTTGTTTTATTGCTAGATATGTGAATGAGCTTGATTTATATAGAGAAGGCACGTTTTGTTTTGTTTTTTAAGGCAGCCCCTCAAAGCTAGTTCTATTGCGATCTTAAAGGCAGTATACAGGGTTATGTGACTGCTACTATAAAATTAGTTTGCAATACAAAATGCTATTTTACTACTTACATGTGCACCCAATGTCATTTGTGGTGTGTTTAATTCTTTGCATGTTTCGTATTCTGTAGCAGTATATTAATGTCTGCAAAAAAATATAATTTTTGTAGCTGACAGTTGTCAGTATAAGATTACAATCTTGTAATAAATTCCAATAGCATGTCAGCAGGTGGGGGCAGCCCTTTCAAATAGGCCTTGATTCAGCACTACCCTGATTTTTGGCAGCAAAACAACCCAGGACTTGTGGCTATCATAAGGCATGCTGGGCAAAGGCACATGCCATATGAATCCCTCCCTTATCCTAGAGAGAGAGTTGGAAGTAGTGTTGGTGGGTTTTTCCTGAAAGGGCTGAGGAAAGAGCCTTGGAGACAATGTTTTAGGGAGGTATTTTTCCTCCGGATGAAGGAAGTAACTCTGGACATTGAAGCAGCGCCTACAGAAATGCCAAGGCAAGTATCTGCTGCTTTTCAGGGCCCAAGTTGGGGCTTCCACTACAGTAGGTGAAGTCCCTCTCACCCATTCTCCCCATTGCAGTCAGGTGGGTATTTTGTTATAACTCACTAGTGAGCCTGGGGCCATGCCTGCAGGACAAGTTGGGCCTTCAGAAGAAACTCTTGGGAATAAGGAGCCATTCCTGAAGAG
Organism: Platysternon megacephalum; assembly: GCA_003942145.1. Classification (NCBI taxonomy): domain Eukaryota; kingdom Metazoa; phylum Chordata; order Testudines; family Platysternidae; genus Platysternon; species Platysternon megacephalum. Next base: position 18,109,979 of record QXTE01000004.1, read on the forward strand.
GCGGCTGAACTTTTATAGCCGGGTTGGCTTTCACTTAGTTAAGCATCTGTATTGTACTCTGTACATTGTCTTGGCATTGTTCACTGCACAAGACACTGATGTTGTGGAGATACTGTTTCAGATTATTTATTTTCAAACCAAGAGTAGTTTTTCTAAGATGTTACCCACAAGAAGGGAGATTTGGTACTGAAACTTTACTGTTAAACGTGTCTTTCATGTAGTAAGTGCAAGAAAATACTTTCACTTGAGGGAAGGTCAAAAGGCTATCTCTATGCTTCTTTATTCCAATGGCTTATTCTCACTATTTGTTATGTAGGTGCTGTATTGAGTGGCCATATTCCTGAGAGAAAAGTGAGAAGGGAATATAATTAGTTTACAAAATGCCTGTACAGTTTAATCAGAACATAAGAATGGCCACGCTGCATCAGATCAAAGGTCCATCTAGCCCAGTATCCTGTCTTCTGACAGAGGCCAGTGTCAGGTGCCCCAGATGGAATGAACAGAACCAGTAATCGTGATCCATCCCTGCGTCCATTCCCAGCTTCTGGCAAACAGAGACTAGGAACATCATCCCTGCCCATCCTGGCTAATAGCCTTCAATGGACCTATCCTCCATGAATTTATCTAGTTCTTTTTTGAACCCTGTTATAGTCACAACATCCTTTGGCAAGGAGTTCCACAGGTTGACTGTGTGTTATGTGGAAAAATACTTCCTTTTGTTTGTTTTAAACCTGCTGCCTATTAATTTAATGTATAGTTCTTGTGTTATGAGGAGGAGTAAATAACACTTCCTTATTTACTTTCTCCACATCAGTCATGATTTTATATCCTCCTTAGTCGTCTGTTTTCCAGACTGAAAAGTCCCAGTCTTATTAATCTCTCCTCCATACCCCTAATCATTTTTGTTGCTCTTTTCTGAACCTTTTCCAATTCCAATATATCTTTTTTGAGATAGGGCAACCACATCTGCACGCAGTATTCAAGATGTGGGCGTACCATGGATTTATGTAGCTGCAATATATTTTCTGTCTTATTGTCTATCCCTTTCCTAATGATTCCCAAGATTCTGTTCACTTTTTTGACTGCAGCTGCACATTGAGTAGATGTTTTCAGAGAACTATTCACAATGACACCAAGATCTTTCTTGAGTGGTAGCAGCTAATTTAGACCCTATCATTTTATATGTATAGTTGGGATTATGTTTTCCAATGTGCATTACTTTGCATTTATCAACATTGAATTTCACCTGCCATTTTGTTGCCCGGTCACCCAGTTTTGAGAGATCCTTTTTATAGCTCTTCGCAGTCTGCTTGGAACTTAACTACCTTGAGTAGTTTTGTATCATCTGCAAATTTTGCCACCTCATTGTTTACCCCTTTTTCCAGATCATTTATGAATATGTTGAATAGGACTGGTCCCACTATAGATTCTTGAGGAGCACCACTATTTATCTCTCTCCATTCTGAAAACTGACTATTTATTCCTACCTTTTGTTTTCTATCTTTTAACCTGTTACCAATCCATGAGGACCGTCTCTCTTTCCCATGACTACTTACTTTGGTTAAGAGCTTTTGGTGAGGGACCTTGACAAAGGCTTTCTGAAAATCTAAATACACTATATCCACTGGATCCCCCTTGTCCACATGCTTGTTGACCCCCTCAAAGAATTCTAGTAGAGTGGTGAGGCATGATTTCCCTTTGCAAAAATCATGTTGACTCTTTCCCAACAAATTATATTCATCTTTGTGTCTGACAATTCTGTTCTTTACTATTGTTTCAACGAGCTTGCCTGATACTGAAGTCAGGTTTACCGGCCTGTAATTGCCAGGGTCCCCTCTGGAGCCCTTTTTAAAAATTGGCATCACATTAGCTATCCTCCAGTGATTTGATACAGAAGCTGATTTAAATGATATGTTACAAACTACAGTTAGTAGTTCTGCAGTTTCACATTTGAGTTCCTTCAGAACTCTTGGTTGAATACCATCTGCTCCTGGTGACTTATTGCTGTTTAGTTTATCAATTTGTTCCAAAACCACCTCTAATCACACCTCAATCTGTGACAGTTCCTCTGATTTGTCACCTAAAATAGAGCTGGATTTAAATCCAGGTGGGATTTATTTATTTATTTTAATTTTTTTAAACATGTCATGCCTCAGGAATAGTTTAGGTGAAGTAGTGATGGCAGTATTCAGCTGGGTACAGTTCATTAAAGCTGCATTTTTTTTTAATCCTCTCTGCACTTCTGAAATTTTTTTAAAATATGAACTGAAAATCAAATACAGAAGTGAATTGAGCATCCAACCTTCTGGAGGTGAAAAGCTTTCCATCCTTCTGTGGAGAAGTGGGAACACTTGTAGCATTTTGTATAAATATCGTATGTTCCTCAGTGTACCTCTGTGATATTACCCTGAATGTATAGCTAGATGAAAACCAGGTTGTTAAAAGAAACCATGCAGGAAAGGTAAAATAATGATGTAGATAAGAGCATCTCTTTAAACACAATAACCAGGTTTATAGCTATGAAGAAGGATTTCTCAGCCTCCACTCTGGAGACAGGGCTGTTTGGCCAAGGCTGAGAAGAGAGTGTACAAACGGCACTGACCTATTTCAAGTGCTACATTATGGAGAGCAGGGGAGTGGGGGGGGAGGATGTGCTCAGTATCCTGTGAGGCTGACATACACAGATTGCACTAAGCTAGGGTTTGCACTAAGCAGGCTGTAACTTGGTGCCCAGAGAGAATGAGGGACACCAACGTATGTCTTTCTAGGAGTTTCAGGGAAATGCAAAGCATGGAGAAGACCAGTTGTATTTAGAAGTGGAGACATGGGCCTACCACTTGAAAGAGGTGCACTCGGGACTGAAAAAGGGTCTCAGAAGGGGCAGCCTATGACGCTAACCATGCTAGAACTAATGATCACTACTGATCACTTCTTGCTCTCTGCACCATCCATAGGCATATTGAGAGGTGATATGGACAGAGCATGGGACCAAGACCAGGAACTCCTGAGTTTTAATCCTGGCTCTGCCACTTAGTTGCTGTGTGACCTACAGGCCAGTCATTTATCCTTTCTGTGTAATCAGTTGTATACCTCTGGGCAGGGAGTGTCAAAGGTGAAAAGGGAGGTTGGACTTCACTGCAAAAAGAGGTGTGCCCTTATCATGGGTTAGCTAACTCACTTGGGTTAAAATGGCAACTTTTATTTCAGTGTGAATTAGCAGCTTGAGCTCAACCCCAGGCTTCCCTGTTGTCTGTATCTTGAGTTAAAAGCAAATTTGCCATATCTTCACTGCTATTTTAATCTGAGTTAGCAGAAGTGTTAAGGACACACACTGTTCTTTTTTGGCAGTGTAGACAACTTTTTAGAAGTCACCTCCTCTGTCTCTGGAGATGATGGTTTATTGGTAGAGGAAGAGTGGGAGCATCTTGGGAAGTGGGGGGGAAAAGTAAAACAGTGGCTATATTGAGCCCCACCATAGAACTGATCGCAGAAGACCCATGACACATGGAGAGTGATGCTTGCCATCTGAAGAACAGTTATCCCTGATTCAGATGGAAGAGCAGCAGCACTTTCAGCAAGAAAAGTGTTTTTCCTGCAAAAGGAGGGGTTTTAATAAATAAAAGGTATGCAGATGTTTTATTTTAACTCTGGGTCAGGGGGATAGAAGTAGCATGGTCTATGAATACTTAAGTTCAGAATTAACAGATGAGGTTTCATTAATGTATTTGGGAATTTCATACATCATAAGAACACAGTGTGAAACAAAATACCAGACAGACCATTGGTGCAAGTTTAATAGTTTTGCCTTTACCAGTGGCCAGTATCCTTACTTTAAAAGAAAGTGAAAAGTAGCCCGTCACCCCTCCCGTATAATTGACCTACCTAATTGTGCATTAGTCTGTCAGTGGAGGAGGAAATGCCTGAATCCTGCAATGATCAGCTTATTCTGCAAATAATAAGATTTGATCACCTAATCACTTAAGCCTTGTCTACGCTTGGAATCAGCTCCTGTTTCAGCTGTTGGTATTGCTGCACCAATTCCAGTCCCAAGTGTAGACGGGGAAGCTGGGATTTTCATTAATAGTTTTATCCCTGTTTGAAAATGGGGCAAGGTCCACTAGTGCAAATCCCAGCTTTTCTTATCTAGACTTGGGTTCGCATTGGTACAGCTACATCAGTGACTGAAATGGGGGCTGATTCCAAGAGTAGACAAGGTCTCCGAGCCAAACTTTCAAAAGGCACATGCTAAAGTTTCCCCTGCATGCACAGCAAAGTGGTAATTGTGCACTTATACAAGTATAACAGGTAATTGCATATGCATGTCATACCTTTTTGCATACTAATATTTACATGCGTAACTTAAGTGGCTGGTTTTGAAACTTTGGCTTTCATATTGCTCCAGGGGGAATCATGTTTTTTGTTTGATTGACACTGAGTTATGTTTTTTCTTTGCTGATGGTGGGAGTAATAAATGAGGAAAAGCTGTAATAATTTGTTCCCATGTCTGCAGTAATAAAGTCTGAGTTTTCCATTAAGCTTTGCTCTAGGAAAATCACAATCCCATCTCAGAGTACAAACACTTCCATATGTAATTAATTTAAATATAACATAAAAGGAACAGACCCCAGATGAAATAGACAATTATCTTCTACATAAGTACATTAAACCACAAACTGAGGGCATGCTTTGTCTGGTCTTTGTCTTTCTTTCAGTATTTATCTTTATTTGTGTTTTTGTTTGTTTTGTTTTTTTCCATGGGCTGTTTTGAATGCCTAAGGGAATCAATGAAGAAATGCTGTACAAGGAAGAGAAATGCAATAAAATACTCCATATATTTATCTGGTATGCATGTATTTATGCTTGGGATATTAAGAAGCTGCACTTTAAATCACCAGGAGTTTGGATGTATCAGCAAACAAGTCCTTAAAATCATCATTAAAGTAGGTTAAAAGAAACATAATTTGAAAAAGCTAAAAACTTTGACTTTTTTGATTTGCTGTTTTTGGGCGGATGGACTGAAGGAGCTGCTGAGCATCAAATATGTCTGAGTATTAACTTCTCAAGTTATAAGATGGCCTAAATAAAGATGTTAAGTATCTAACTCTTCATTCTTTGCCATTTTCCCCTTAACTCATCTCTCCTATCTTGCAGAACTCACAAATTATGATCAGTGCTGTGATACTCACTGTTTGAGGATAATTACTATACACCAGTGGATCTCAAATCTTCTGTTGAGCACTTGCTAGTGGATGTGTAGAGAGCTGAGTCTAGCTCTCCTTCTGGTTTCCAGAGCCTGAATCACATTAAAGACAACTAAAATACATCTAATCTTTTCCTAATAGTACCTTTCCACAGCAACTGCTGTAGCTGTCACAAGAATGTTATACAGTATGATCAGGCCTGATACCAGAAGTGGAAAACAGATTTCAAGTCCAGAAGGTACCACTGTGATCATTCATTCTGACCTCCTGCATAATACAACCGGTAGAATTTCAACAAGTAATTCTACTTTTTTCTGGTTGAACAAGAGTATATATACATATTTTAGAAAGACACCCAGCCTTGATTTAAAGACTTCAAGTGATGGAAATTCCACCATTCCTCTAGGTAAGTTGGTCTAATGGTTAATTACTCTCACTAAAAAAAAGTGTGCTTTATTTCTAATCCAAATTTTACTAGCCTCAGCTTCCAACTATTAGATCTTGTTATGCCTTTGTCTGTTAGATTAGAGAGCCATCTACTCTGACATCTTCTCACCATATAGATGCTTAATAGAGACCTTGATCAAGTCACCACCTTTTCTTTCTTTTTTTAAGCTAAATTGAGCTTCTCTAGTCTCTTACTGTAAGGAAGGTGTTACAAACCTCATATGGTGGTTGTAGCACTTTTCTGGACTCTTTCCAGTTTGTCATAAGTGTAGACACCAGAGCTAGACACAGTAATACAATATGGGTCGGGGGAGGTGGTCCACAAGGACAATCTATTTGGTGCACTGTATGAAAAAGTTTAACTCCTAACATATGCACCACTGAGTCCTTTAAAATGTATATTGTAGTGTAATGGGTCTCTCTGTTTGCACCAGCTGGGTCACAGCTGTGGGCTGAGGAAATACAAGTGAGAGTGAATGTGTTCTATCTAGCTTTAGAGAAGACAAGGGTGAGAGCTCTGTCTGCATTAAAGTACTGCTGGATATAAAGACAAGGTGGTCTCCGGTCTCCTCTCATTCAGATGGTGCTCAGAATTATTCAAATGGTTCAATTTTTTTAAACAAAATATGGGGAAAAACTTGGTGATTTTTTTTTTTGTCCAAAATTATTCAGTCTTTAAAAAGAATATACATACAAATTCTTCCCCCATACAACATAGGACAGGATTTGGTCCCTCAGTGATTATTCCTCTTTATGCTTTCACAGGCCATGCTGTTACAAAATATGGTGAGATTGTCTATTAGTAGTAGAATTTGTGTCCTCTGGATCCTTTATGCTGAATATACAGCAAGAATCCTTGTGGAGCAGTTATTGTGTCTTAGTAGTGAGCATTTTATAAACTGTGGGAACAGTTATTTTACCCCCCCCCCTTTTTTGTTGTTGTTGTGAAAATACCAAAAGGACCCAATCAACAGCATTATTTGCCTAAAACACCACTGAAAGGAATGTAGTGGGATCATAACACACTTCCAAGTGGGTGATCCAAATTTGGGACTTCAGCTCAGTTTGGGCCACAAGGAGCTGGGGTAGTTTCAGCTAAATCTGCACATCTCCTACAGGGAGGAAGTGATCATTAACAATTCCTCCAGTTGACACTAGGAATAGGATTGATGGGCTCTGGAGGGTAAGAGTGTGCCATGATTTAGGACATTTGAGGTTGGTAGAAGGATAAAAATACGGGATCCTTTTGGGGCTTACAGAAAGACAGAATATTCTAAAATATCTTTCTAAACTGCAGAAGAGCAATAGCATGTACAAACGGGCAAACTATTATTTTTTCCCATAATTCCCGTAAATTCTATAATTAAAATGGGTCTTCTGGATTGTTATGGAAGATCTTGTGTAATACAAATATTAGCTCTTGGGCCAAAACCTTATGTTCTAAATTTGAGCTTAGCAAACTTTTATGGCCCAGGTATAGCATCTTAAAATGAAGACCTACAATCTGTAATTACGATTCCTGCTTATAATTGAATTATGGTATATAGAGCCTCATGCGTGGTTGGCGGACCATAAAATGAAGCTAAGCAGTTCTTTTACCAGCCTGAACAAGAATAAGAAACCTCTCATAATTCAATTATGGGTACCTCCAGGAACCATATAATTATTCCTTTTATAAACAAAGTATTCCTTTTTGTAAAACTGTCTGCTGCCTTCTCCCACCCCTTCTCTCTCCTTCCATTTGCAACTTTGGCTTGGAACAGTTAAACAAGTTTCAACTGGAAGAGAAAAGAGTCTGAGAAAAACAACTTGCATGTAAATATTATATAATACATGTATCCATGCTCTACACATTGTCCTGGAATATCCAGCAACTCAAGTGCTGTGATTGACAAACTGTCACTTACTTCCTTAGACCCCCTGTAAAGCAAATCTCATAGTTTGTTGGTGTGCTGCAAGTGTCACCACTTGCTGATGCTATACAAGTAGGTAAAGCCGCTCTAGTGACACTGAAGGGAAGAATTATTGGAGCAGTAGAGCAAACCTGTGAACCTATGCAAAGAAGCAGTCATTAGAGCATAAGAGAAACTTCTTTGGTGATTCAAAAGGCTCCTTAAGAGATGGAGAAAGGAAAAAGATTTGTCACTCTCTCCAAGGCAAGAATCTCTTCTGGGAATTGAACAGGTGTAAAGGGATTAAAGAGAAAAAAGTAGGGAAGGTCATATAAGAGATTTCGGTTGGAGTTTACAGTCAAGAAAGAGGCAGTTATGGGAAGAAGGGAAGGAGTAATTTGTATGGGGCATGACTCCATTTGTTCGTAATATGAAAAAATTAAAAAGACAAGTTTTAGAATCAGGAACTATAATTCTCTTAGGGGTGCTGGTACCTCAAACTTCATTTGTGTGTTTTATGGTGTCACCACCAGACCCCCTTAGTAAAATTATATCCCCAGATATCTGTTTAATTTTTTGTGTTATAAAAAAGCAGCTGCAGCTCTACTATAATTAAAGTTAAGACTAGCTTCCTGTTTAAAGCTTGACTGTTTTAAGTGCTCTAAAATCTATATGGCTATGTGGATTACCCTTGAAATTTGTGTACCTCATGGGGGTCCAGAGTAGGGTCAATCATCCAAACCCCATTTGGCTAAGGGGTTCATACCAGCTGGATAGCTCAAGCGGTTAAGAAATAGACCTTCGGGCCTTACCCGACCAGCCAGTGTCTTGTTTGAATTCCACTGGGGGCAGAAATCTGGTAAAGGTAGGAAGGCATATTGCTAAAATCTGTCTCTGTTGGGGAGTGTGTGTTTATTTTGGGGGAATATAAAGTATTTTTGTAAAAACAAACAAGATTAAATGTGTGAATGCTTGCTGGCAGGAGAGGGGCATTTTGGAGGGTGAAGGAGTGGGGGGGGGGAATATGGTGAGAGTGTTGCAGCTGCATCAAGGGGAGAGGTATTATAGGGATGGGGTAGGGGAGATGAAAGGGCTTGGAGGCTCTTGTGAGGGGAGGGACCCTGAGAGGGGGAATGGGGGAGAATAGGGGCAGGGTTGCCTGACAGCCCCACATTCTCCCCTTCTGCCAGGATATGTGTGCACCAGAATCTGGGGCATCCCTGCCCCTCTAGGGAGGTCTGAGTCCCTCTTCCTACCCCCTGGTGTGTGTGCCAGGATCTGGGAGCCCCTACTCCCATGGGTATCTGAACCCCCTTTCTTGTCCCCCTGGTGTGAGCTAGGTTCTGGAAGAGGCTTGTTTTTTCTGGGGGTGTCTGAGCTCCTTTCCCTACCCCTGCAATGTGAGCTGGAATCTGGGGTGTCTTGTCCCTCTAAGGGGGTTCAAGCCCATTTCCCTGCACCCCTCTTTTGAGCCAGTATCTGGGGAAGCCCTTTCCTTCTGGGTGGGGAGCTCAGAACAGGCATACGGGACATCGGGGAGCATGCACCAAGAAAACGCTATTGCCACTGAGGAGGAATTGAATGGGGACATGCTTGACACATATCCGAAACTGTCCGGCACTGGGTAGGAGGGAAGGAAACACCCACTGACATGAATGGAGCAGTTCACGGGTCTCAATTATTGTTTCAGGCTGTATTAATCTCTTTTGAGTATTCTCTTTCAGATGAGAACATCTTGCTGAGATTAATAGTCGTTTTAACACCTCTCTGAGCATGCTATCCTGATGATAGCTGTATAGAGCCCTCTGCCCCCCCCCGCCCCCATTTTCCCTCTAATTTCATACAGTATTCTAGTGGAGCACCATCTCTGCTCTAGTTAAGGTGGGGAAGCCTTTCCTGTTCAAAGGACTAATCTTCTAAGTGCTCAAAAATCTGTGTGCCTTCACAGATTTCTTGAAATATTCTATGCCTCATGGGAATGTAGTGTAGTGATCTTATAATGGGGTAATTTGAGCCTGGGGTTCGTGAGAAACAGCCTTTCAGAAAAAAAATACATCTAATTAAGTTCACAGATTCTAGCCATTTTGAAATTTGAAACCCACCTGGGGCAGAAATCAGAATGAACTGGAAAATTTGGAAAAAAATCTGCTTCTTTCAATGATTTGGTATTGCTAATATTTTGTTTAGGAGACATATCTGTGTACAAAGGAATATTTAGAAGACCCTGAAACTATTTTTGAAAAGAACATAAATTACGCATGCAAATGCTCATGGAGGGGAGGGTTGATTAGGGGTGCAAGAATAGGTGAGAATTGGAGGACAAGGGGTTTGGTCTGCAGTGAAGGATGGGGGACATTGGGGGGGGAAGGATGTCAATGGGAATGGGTGGTAGGGTAGGGAAGAGGGATTGTGGGGCTCAGGTAATGTGTAGGCTAGGAATTAGGGGGATTGGAAGGGGAGAGGATAGGAGGGGTTGGAGAATGTGAGGAATAGCAGATGAAATTGTGCATTTAGAGGTAGGGTGCGGGCTGTGAGCCCTGAATTCTCTCCTTCCATGTACTGGTATCTGGGAGACCCCCACCCCTGTGCATGGGTCTGAGCCCCTCTGCCACTGTTTGTTCTGAGATCTGAGACTTACTCCTCTTGGGGTACCTGAGCCCCTCTCCCTGCCCCTCCATGTGAGCTGGGATGAATAGATGTGGAGGGACATGAAGGTTATGCAGATTTAAACATCTGAAATCCACAACATGAATAGTTAAAGTATACATCACCCCTATGTGGGGTAGGGAGCAGGCTGGCCAGTGTGTGTGTGTGGGGAGAGGGCCATTTTGGAGGATGGGCAACATGGGTGGACCTGGGCCATGGCTGGAGAAGCCTGGCTAAAGCAGGGACAGGAGTGCCAGGTGGGGGTGGATAGTGGGAGGGAAGTGGAGAGGGGCCCCGCTTAGTGTGCAGCTCAGGCTATATAATGAGGGTATCATGTGGGGGGAGCAACTTCTTATGTCAATGGTTTCTATGGTGCTAACTAATGGGTTAATGGAATGAGATGGGGAGGGGGAGCTGGAAATGTTAGCAGGGAGCTACATGTTGTGAGGCAGGGGGTGACTCTCACATGCAACAAGTTACTATAACCACCATGTAATAAAACTGTCAAGATTTTGTGCCATAGACCCTGGATGAGATTTCTCTCATCAGCCCTTGTTAGCCTATGTATTGCAAACATTTCAAGGCAGGACCATTATCCCCAGTCCACTCTAACAAAATGTGGAAGGAGCACTGAGGAATCACATAGCAACCACATGCCTAGGGCTGGGACTATTCCTACCTCTGGCACTGGCCTGTTGGGTGACCTTGGGCAAGTGGCTTCATCTTTCTGTGCCTCAGTTTCCCATCTGTAAAACAGGGTAATGATGTGAAGTCCTTTGAGAGCTACTGATGAAAAGCACAGTATAAAAGCTAGGTCTTTTGATTATTACATAGCCACAGTAGCATATCCACTGCAAACCTAAATGAGAACTACAACTGTCCAAATGACCACTAACTCCTACCTCTCTTTCTCTGTTTTTTTAAAAAACTAGGAAATGGAAAAAACAAACAAAAAAACCTTTAACACAGAGTTAAAGTTGAATGATGGTAGCTTGTGCCCTTCCAGAATGTCAAGTTCAGCAGGACACCTCTGAAAACCAGGAAATACAGAATTAAGGTAAATGCCCAAGCAACCTTAACTCTGCCTTCTTTTGGTGTTGCCCCACAGCACACATCCCCCACACTGCCTTTTCTCTGTAATGGACAAGTGCTACCTGCACTTGCCCTATGGGCAAACATTGAGCCTGCTCCTCCCACAGAATATCACACTTGTAACATTTAATAACCACTTCATTCCCTTTTACAACCCTTTCACACTTACACACAGGACACCAATTAAATCTATACTTTCCACTATCCATCTTTAAATCCACAGACTACTCTCACATCCCACCTCACTACTGACAACACCCAGTGCACAACCGTTGATACAACTTACACGATTCTCTGTTGAAATGATGCAGACTGGAACCTCAAGATACCCATGCACCTCTTTTCTTTGATTACACACATGGGAGGACTCAGACCCAGATCTCCTCAAATCACAACCACAGCTATTCCAAGTTGCTCCAACGTATTTTTCCACCATTCTGTACAGCTACATCTAACACAGTGAATGGAGTACATTCAGATAATTTCCAGTGGCTATTGCCAGCTCCAAGAGGTCAAAATTAAAGTTGTGTAGGTGTTTACCTGAACACTACTATTTCTGACTTTTCAGAAGTTTGAGCTTTGCTGAACTCAGTGTTCTGAAAGGGCACTAGCTGTCTCTGGGCAATCTTAACTCTGCATTAATGATTTTTGTGCCATTTTAATATAATTTCATAAGCCTGGAATACTCGGCCAACTTTTGATTTAGAAATAATTCTGCCTATGTTACATATTTTCTGTTGTCCTGCAAATAGTAGTTTCAGGTATGAACTCCTTAATGCTTCCTTTTAGCCGACTTTCTAAATCAACTTAATCAATGAAAGGATGTAGTGCAGCCAAATTTTAAGTTGGTCAAAAAGAAGGCTTTTCCTCTTCCTTGTATTTAGGGTCCATAGTCTAGCCCAGCCAACCAAAATCCCAAAGAACACAGGCCCTCTTATTGTTCTTTCAGAGAATTACTCATTTCATCACTATAGACTCAACCTTGGTACCCCGACAACTTCTGCATGTTGGACATGCAGCTGTGATTAACTGTAATTTTCTCCATGTCAACTCTTGGGGAATCTCTTCACTGCATAGTTAACCTGGGCTTTTACCTGGTTTTAACCCAAATACACCTACTGTTCACAGAGGGAGTGGGTTTCTGATGTGTATTTGGAGGTGCTTTAATCTTGCGCTAGTTTGTGTCTGGGGGTGTGGGTTAGAACCTGGGATCTGCTTTAAGTTGGACTGGAACCCATGTACTTGGTAATGAGGATGCAAGCAAAATCATTCAAGTGGCGATAGTCCTCCAATACTTTTCCCACAATTTCTCCCAAAGGGCAGACAGGTTTTCCCACAATTAACACAATTCAGTGTGTGTGTGTGTGGGGAATCCTAGGGCATGTCAACACACAGAACCACAGGATATGCCACAGGATATGTCCTCAGAGACAGATGCGAGTGCAGAAACAGTGAAGACAGAGCAACCTGCATATGGCTTTGCTGTGAGGACACTTGCTATCTGGTTGCTCAGATGTGGGTTCCAATCACTTGAGTTAACTGTGCAGTGAAGACAGAGACTGAGATGCTATACACCCAGTCCCAGGGCAAGAGAAAGGTCACACAGTCAGTGAGTCTCATGGTGAAGAAAGGGAATTGGTATTTGTGCAGTGTGATAGGCTATGATGTGGTTTGATATTTAAGCTCCTTATCAGGCATCATCTACTTCCAATACTTTATATGATCAGTTTATATGACTAAGGAGAAGCCTCATGGGAAATTCTGAAAATTATTCCATTTAGTTCCCATCTATACTGGCAGCAAAACCATGTTTCCTGAATTTGTTCTAAGTCACGCTATTCCAACAGTATTCACTGAATACAAAATCTGACAACTTTTGGCTTTTTTGTCCTTCATTCAAGCATTCATGAATGAGTCCTTTTTGTTTAAAAATCCATTCATGATTCAAAACTATTCTATAACTATTATAAACAAACAAATGGTAGTTTATTGCAAAGTATCCAATCTTCCCATTTCGTACTGAAGCTTTGAAACTGGTTACCCAAGTCAGTAGGTGGGTGAATACATGACTCATTCAAAGTAAAATACGTATATTCATCTCCAAATAAATGTATCTGATGTTTGTGATGGAATACACATATTCAAAGTCAGACTAATATATTCAATTGAATCATGCCCCACCAGTTTCAAAACTCCAAGATTTCCTAAATATAAAAGGGTTAAAATATGGCTGGTTCTAACTAAGCCATCGTATTTGCAAAATTTGCCTCCCACTTACCCAGTTTTCAAACATCTAAACCTTTAAGGCTATCTCAGTTTAAATATTGTTTGGCCCCATCTTCTTTAATCAAATAATCAATGCTTAAAGTGAATTTAGAAAGTGTTTGACATCCTACTTACTAAAGATTAGTGACAAGTATGTTAAGGGTAAAATTTTCAAGTGCCTAAATCCCATTGATTTTTCAATGGGGAGTTAGGCATTTAAATTATTTAGGCACTTTTGAAAATGTTACCTTAAGACATTTGAGGCTGATAAGCACCCAGATGTTTTGGGTGCCTATTTGAGTTATCCCTGTCTCAGTTTTGTCAAAATTTAGATCTTATGAAAACAGGCTGCTTTCTAACATTTACTTTCTTCTTCGGTTCAGGCCAGAAATACTGTGAAAACATTGCTTCTTTTGATACAGTCACACTTCCACTCCTGGTCACCCTGTCAGAACCAGGACCTTGAGATATGTAAAGATGATTTGGGGAGGGGAGAGGGGAGAGAGGAGGAAAACAATATTTGAATTTTTAAAATCTCAGCCAAGGTTTGGTTAAGATTTTGTACAAGATATGGGCACACTCAGGATGGTTCCCATTTGATCCCAACATGTTTGCCAGTCCCTGCACTAAGGGCCAAAGCCTGCTCATCTGAGTAGCTCCATCCTGTTAAATCAGCTTCTTTTAGACTCTCCTTCAGCCATTTATAAAAGGTTCCTTTAAACAGTCTGTGTGCAAGTTTGACTCCAGGTGCATAGTCCTGAAATCTTAATATGCAACTTTTTTTTCATAAACAATACAAAGAAGTTGACAGGTCTGAAAGGGGCTTATGTGAAAAGATAATTAAGTGCTTTAGAGAGTGTCAAGAGTCAATAGCTCAGCACTGTCAGCACTCTCGACTGTTACAGGCTATAATTAGATGGCATGGAGGTGTAAGGGATGTTTGGCAGTTTATTTCAGCATGATCTCCACGGGAAAAATAAAGAGCTGCCTCAAACGAGACACCATGAAAGAGGGGAGCAGGAAGATTAAAACCTCACTATTTTTTTAAAGTCACTTCCTCACTAAATAACAATTAGCATAAGTCACAGTTCTCACATTTTCCATCCATCTGGGCATTTGTGAATCCCGTGCCCCAAATTTCAATTATGAGGTTCCTGATGTATTTCTTATTCTGATTTTTAATTCTTTACTCACTTGCAATGCTTCCTCTTTTTTTTTTTATTATGGTGTTTAAATAAGGGGTAACTTTTAATCAGTAACATAAGACACAGCAAGTGATGTATGGCATGCACTCCCAACAGTGATTTCCGACATAAAGCAGAGCCAATTGCCACCAAGCACTTGGAATGTGCCAGCATAGCTTTAGCAAGTACAAAAGCTGGAATCTTATTGGGGTGGTTATAAAATAGAGCCTTGCAAGGTACATGACTAATTTTCAACAACAACCGTGTATTCTTTCTCAGAGTTTATTGTTAAGAGATTTTTGATGCAAAGCTTGATTTCAATTGTTAAAAATGAACTGACCTGCTTTAGTAAAGTAAATGAATATGGGCCTGATACTCGATTGGGATCCATTTGCAGCCATGTCTCACTGGTAAGGATACAAGGGCCATGCTAACTGGTCCCCAAGTGGGATTGGGATATGTGAGAGATGACGACAAAGGGTGGAGAGGGGAGGATGACTATTACAATAGGAAAGATCAAGTTACACTTTGTATGTAAAAAATACTAAAAACCAAACCTAGCAAATCCTTATATATAACCGATGTTCACATAGGCACTTTTGAAGATCCAAATTGACTCAATGACAGTCAATGGGACTTAGGCCCCAAAGTCACTTACATGCTTTTGACAATTTTATTATAGCTATGTGAGTGGTCTAGTACAGTTTGCTGATTACTTGATTCCTGGGCTGAGTACATTAGGAAATGTAACAGTTTCCCACCTTCTGTCTATCCTGTCTAGCTCCATTAAATAGCTTCTTTTGCCTCCTGCTGCCATCCAGCCAACACTGCTTCTCAGAACCCCCGAGTTCCCCATTCTTGTGCAATCTGTAATACATGGCATTCTTTTCTCTCTCAGATGTTGGAGGTTCTGCATTCAATGCAGGAAAATAATTTTCCCCAATAATCTAAATTATTGAAAATTCAGCTCTATGCAGCCAGTTTTCTACATCATCTGATTTATTTTAATTAGAGGTTAGCTGCAGAAGAGTTCATGTGATTACAGTTATAATTATTACAATACCAGTCCACATTTCCATTAGTATTCCATTTGATAGTTGGCAATAAGCAGAAATAAAATATTAGGACTTTTAAAACAGGAGATTACCAATTAGCGCAATTCTCCAATGGCACATAATTATTAATTATTATCATCATCATTATTCACAATGCAAAATTTCTCTGGGATACCTGTGTGCTTCCTTCCTGTACCATTCTCCAATATCAGCCTTATCTGTTCTGAAATCCTGAAGCAATATTTGTATTAAATACACAGCTGAGTGAATACAAAATGGAAAGGCTGAAGTAATGGAATGGATTTCTGTTTTGTTAAGACTCAGTCCCTTTTTAATTCTTCTAGACTTTTCATAGACAGCATTTAAAATTACAGCCCCAATGGAAAGGTCATTCTGTGCATTTGGTCATTTGGTCTAAAAGTGAACTACAGTGATTGTCATTATCTACCAATCGCTGGGTGAGGAAGGTTGGCAAGTGCTAACCATTTAACGCTGATTATTGAGCAGGTGGCTGACTCACTTTCTTTTGGCCACATCCCAGAATTATCTGACTTGTCAATCAAAAGGGGGACAAATGTATTACGAAGTGCCTTGAAAACTGGTTCTGACCCTTGCTGTACAAATATAATTCTGGTCACCAAGTTGCAGGAGTTCCTTAAGCTACTTTGAAGAGAAATGGATAAGTTTTAATATTCGTAAAGTCCCTCTATTGTGGGTGTTGAGATGAAGAGTGGAAGGATAAGTATAGTAGTTAGGGTGTTCACTGGTTTCAATTCCCTGCTTCATCACTGACCTTAAGCTGTGACCTAAGTCTCTTAGGGTGGGATCCCCAAAGGGACTTAGATATTGCAATGCTGAGCATCATGCTGCCTAACTTTTAGGCCTAGAAAATCAGAGGAACAACACTGTGATCCACAAAGTCTGAGTTAAGTACCTATACAATGAATGGGGAGACACAAGCACCTAAGAATGGGATCCCATAATTACTATACTATCCTTCCTCTCAACATCTCAACGCCCACAATAGAGGGACCTAGAAGTTCTGTAGTACACTTTGATCTACGCTGCTTTGAATGGGAGTAGATTAAAGTACACTAGGGAACTTCTACTGCACAGCAGCAGGGTCCACATGGACACTTGTGGCACAGCAATCTAGCATAGGGTAGATTTACACTCCAGCTTGCCAAGAACTAAATGTTCACATAGATAAACCCTTAGGCTTCTCAGTCCTGTAGGCATTTTTGAAAACACCACCCTATGACAAGAAAATATCACCAGCTCAAAGTGCAGAGTGAACTCAGATACTGGTAGGGATAATTTGGCCCTAGTAGGGTAAACCGTTCAACTTGTACAAAAGGTGCCCTGGAATCTTTTCTGACTGTAAGTGATCACGGGGCTAGGTTTTTATTTCTCATCTGAAAGACCGAAATAAATGTTTAAAATGTTAAACCAAAATTATTTCTCTGAGTATTTTCAAGATGAGAAATTACAGTTCTTTAGTGCTTAGACTATTTTGTAAAGTGTATGGGGGAAGAAATCCCCCTGACTGTCATGGAAAAAAAAAAAAAAGCAGAATTTTAAATTGCACGCACCTCTTGACATTAATAAATAATGAGAGCAGAAATGGCATCACTTGTTTTACATGTGTGAGTGCAATACAATAAGCAAATCTGACTCATCTGCCAGTTTGATTGCTTTGTTTGGAATTCCACCATCCTGGGTAAGGTGAGGTGTGGGGAGTGATTGGTAAGGAGGATTTATGTAAAGTAGGGTTCCTAGAACAGAGAGGAAAAAAAAGTTGGGATACAAAATAGTTTTTCAGACTTTAGGAAGCCAAAGTCAAATGCTGCCTTCCCAGGAAAAAATCTTTGTCAAGCTCCAAAATTACAACTCACAGCAGCTAGTGACATCTTTTCCTCAGGCAAAGAGAAGTAAGTTTGTGTGTGAGAGAGAAAGGGCACAGGTGGTAAACCAGCTGATCAGACAAATCCACTGGGAAATCCATGTAAGGCCATCCTCTCCACAAAATTATCTGAGTACCCTCTTCCTTAACAACTATCTACTATCTCTGGAACATGTAAGGTAAAACAGGAGATGCAGCTACCTCTCTGCAGATATTTCTGCCTTTTTTACCCCGGTTTGCTGCTCTCCTCACTTCATAGCATAGGCAGGCATGTAGTCCCCAATTGGCATTTTTAGGTACTCTGTGACCTTATGTTTATGAGACTCTGTAACCATCTGGTGCTAGGTGTTCGTGCTTATGCTGAGGCTATCTGGTATATAGTTGCTTTTCTTCTGCCTTCCTTAAACTTTCAGACTATTTGTCAAATGTTGACATTATAGCCATAAGTAAAGCAAGTTCTGTCTCTAAAACATATACTCTTTTATTATTTATTTTAAGTACTTTGCAAGATTTTTTCACCACTTGTCTCTGTTTCTCCTGTTCAATTTCAGTTTATCATAAGGCCAGGAAAGAACCTTCTTCAATATTGGTGTCAGGTACTTTATTTAGAGTCTCAGTTTAATTCTTACAGTAACTTGAATGAGACACAGAGAAAAGGTTCTCGTAGTGTCCTGAGAGATGCAACACCCAAGGGGCAACCCTACAGGCTGGGGGAGAGGTGACAGTATGCCACCTTTGTGCCACCCAGATTCTGGACTGCTGCAGGGCTGCCAGAATAAGGTAGAGCAGTTTCAAGGGTTGCTCTAGTTTATAACAGCCTCATGCCTGCTCTGCAGTCCAGAATCCCCAAGTGCTGAGTGCTAAGAACACACCTCCTCCTACCCCCTCTCCCCACAGCACACTCCTTACACAGGCATTTATAAGCAGGGGGGTAGTGTGGGGCAGTTCACATTGGACATACACTGCTCCTATGCTATAGGAGTTCTCACTCCAGCCTGCTCAGGGCCCCTATATACTGCCAGAGTGGCGCACATGATCCTGTGCAAGAGCACAATTCACCTTCGGTGGGAATGGCCGAGTTCTGGGGACTCATCCTAGGAGGGTGAAGTTAAGGACACGGATCCTTTTAAGAACCATTTTTGATTCTTGTGTCTTGCTCTATTGGAATGGTGGTGGGAAGCAAAATGTAAATTAGTTTTATTTTCTTGAGACACTTAGCAGTAAAGCGTCACCAGTTTCAGAGAGCAGAAACAGCAGAGGTTTATTTGTTTTGTTTTTTACAGCTAGCTTGTTTTTCTTTTATTCTTTTCCCATCTTCTCTTGGTTTGATAGTTGGCTAGGCTGCAGGAGATGGTAGCAATAGGCAGTGGATCACCATCACCATGATCTAAATTAAAGAAAAAAGGGCCCATTGTCTAAAGCAGTTAGTTGTGCATAGAGGCCAACGGAATTACTCCACTTCTTACCTCTCTTCAAACAAAGAAACATTCACTTTGTTCTTCCAAACTTAATACACAGCTGCATGTGAATTTATGTGTCACTAGCAAAGATGCAAACAAGGTTGTCAAATGAATCTCCTTTTTCCAAGGTGATGTCAGTTACAGAAGATTTACTTAGCCCTAATTAGGGAGGCCACATACAGTAGAAACATCAGAATTGCCATACTGGATGAGATCAGTGTTCCTTCTAGTCTGGTATCTTGCCTCTGGCAGTAGCTAGTACCTGATGCATTAGATGAAAGCAGAAAGCAGCCATAATTCAAATGTATGGTCGGTCATGTAGTGCTGTGATGTCAGGAGATGGGGGGAAAAGGAAATTGCTCTCCTTCCCCCATAGGCAATTGTCTTGTACCCTGAAGCATGAAGTTTGATTATCCTTCTAATTTTATCCTAGCTTGCATAGTTGACAATGTTACTGATGATTGTAAAGTTTGCCAGTCCCTTTTAAATTTCTGTTACATCATTTGTCTTGCAGGTTTTACAGTGTATTCCCTAGGTTTACAATACACTGTGTAAAAAAGTATTCTCATTTATTTAAAAAATTTGTGTTTACTTGGGGTACCATCCTTTCATCCCAGGACAAAATAAATAAAACAAATTGACTTATTTTCATGATGCCCTTCGGTATTTTGCATACCCCACCTTTTATATTCCCGGACAAGGCTTTGGGGCAGGAGTCTGCATTTTGAATTTTAAATTCTGCCATTGGTAGTGTTCCCATTTGTAGAGCTGAGTTTTCAGGGCATATTGTGCATTTAGCATTAGACCACCACCTCAAAGTGACCTAGATTTCCAATTTTAACTATACCTGTTTACTTTTCTATACTAGCCTAAGGACTGGGACAGTAGTTCATGGGATGACATGTAATTAGCTTTAGCCTAAAGTAAATGTTTCTTGGGTGTTTATTAGGATCTATATTATTATTCTCGTAATAAAACAGAAAACATAAACCCTAACCCTACAACCAGTAAGGTAGCTTCTGCTTCAGTGATTATTTTTTGGCTGTCTTTAGACAAATCCAGGGTGCATAACGACTCAGAGCAGTAAGTCAGCAACACATTGGACAGCTCCTCTCTCAGGTTACATTGAACAAACTCCAAGGGGATTTGAAGTTTTATCATAAATATTCTATCTGTAAGGTCTTCAGTCTGGTTTGCTTGTTACTTAAATATACTAAGAGAGATTCAATGAATATTTTATAACGTCTTAACCAGCACTTGTTCTACAGTAAGTTAAGTGGCTTCGAAAGATGCAATTCTTGTGGGTGAGTGCATAAGGGTTTTCAGAGCACTAGATTAGATGCATGTTCACATCCTCCAGTAAGCCTGCCCCCTTTATGCAGTCTTGACATGGGGGCAGGATGAAGATTGCTGATGAAGATTGTTATGTGTCAAAAGGAGTATGATTATGTGACTCACCTTGTTTTCCATTATATATAATTTAAAAGCATACTGTCATGGTATTTTTCATAATTAAAAAAGTCATCATTATTGTTTATAATTATCTCTTTAAAGCTTGACATTGAAATCTGTTTCCTTACTGATTTATTTCCCCCTTTCTTTGGAAGTACATGTCAGTTGAGTTATTGTAGAGTTATGTATGAGTGCTGGGAGTTTGGATATTTAATTGTTTTGGCTTTTTACTAAAGGAGGACAGAATCTTTAACCCTTCCCCAGCAGGTCAGTTCACATAATGGTGCCAAGCCTGTGGCCACACTGAGCCCCTAGATTTTGGGAGCCCTTGGATCACCGGGACAAGTTGAAAATGTTTCCTGCTCGTGCCTCATGTGGTATAGCATGCAAGCTGCTTTGTGTGGGCCAGATCTGGAAGGACAACCTGAGCCTTGTGGAGAATCAGGATGTGTCCTTTATTGAGGCCCAGGTGGGGCAACTCACAGGTCCCCCTTCCTCCTGTTTTTAACAGGAAGTCTTAATCCATTACTGGAACTTATCTCGCTCCGTACTTTCTAAAACAAGCTGGCAGAGGAGTTTGGGGTATGTGCAGGGAGAAAATGACATACTGAATCTTAGGGATCAAATGGTTTTGTCAGGAACCCCTGATACGCTTGAACCAGCCATGCCCATCCCCACCACTGTAAACATGGGATGAAGTTCTGTTGTAGAATAGAACGCACAACCCAGGGGATAGGGCTTTTAAGCTGCCCTTGCAGTTTCCTGGTCCTAGCCTACTCCAGGGGCTGGAGTGACCCTGGAATAAACATCTCTGGGAGCCTAAGTGGGCCTATGGGCTGCAGCACTGCCTAGAATCCCTGTAACACTGTGTGCTGCTGTCCCACCCATCTCGAGCCCTGCCTAACCAGGTCCCCTATACCAAGGCTTGCAAGGGGTCCTTAGGTAGTTTTATGGCTGTGTCCCACGGTGCCTGCACCAGGAAAATCCTCACTGAGCAGGGTACAGGCTTTTAGGGCCCTTTACTCCAATCTGGCCCTTTACCCAGTGTAAAGGGGCCAGATCGGAGGTAAGGATTTCACCCCTGAACTGTTCAGTAAGACGTAAGAAAATACTCCTGTAGATCATATTTTTGGCCAACCAATTTTGAAAGTGGCCATTTAATTTACCAAAATTCCTTTTTTTCCCTTTTTTCTTGAAGTGCACTAAGCCATACAAATGGAGAAGTCATTTCACAGTTTTCCTGTTTGGAAAAACAAATGAGTTACAGGAAAAGAACTGCTCCGGATGTAAACATTAGCTTGCCAAGACCACCAATCCACATGGATTTTAGTAGCATAAATGATCCTGCAGTGTAATTACAACGGTTACTAAAATGGTTTCTTTTAGATCATTTTGATTCTACTGACTCTCCCTACATCCTCAGGATTCTGCTTGCAAGTAGCAACCCCAGTCCTACTCCTTACTCATGGCCTTTAAGTGCAGTTTGCTCCTGTCAATGGATTTGGATTGCTGTGTCAGCTAGTGTGGAGGGGGATTTCTTCAGTCTTTTGGGGTATTGTGTGGAGAAAGCAGACCCTGTGGTCTCCAAATGACAAGGGGTTAAGGCTCCTTGGGCCCACCCACCGTACGTCTGTAGTGATCATTGGAGCCTACTAGGTCTACCCCAGTTTTCAGCCTACATATAGGAAAGTGGATAAAAGTTTGGAACATTTCATAATCCCATATAATTAGGGCTCCATGTCTGTCATGGACGTGACTTCTGCAGCGGCTAGTGTGACTGATCTCAGGGCCAGCCAAGCAGCTGGCCCCGGAGCCAGCTGCTCAGGCAGCCCTGGGGACAGCCACACCAGCCGCTTGGGCGGTATCGCAGCCAGCCACACCAGCTGCTGCTCTGGTGGCCCCAGAGACTGCCCGAGCAGCTGCCAATGCGGCGGGCCTCCCGGGGCGCTCTCCTTCCCGGCGGTGGCCGGAATGGCGGCAGGCCCCTGGTGGCGGCTGGAGCGGTGGGCCCCCTGGGGCAAACCCTACCCCAAGATTCAATCATGGGTATTTTTAGTACAAGTCATGGACAGATCATGGGGCTGTGATTTTTTGGTTTTTGCCCGTGACCTGTCCATGACTTTTACTAAAAATACTCATGATTAAATTGCAGCCTTACCTATAATAATGTTGATGGGGAAAACGTGCAAAAGAGAGAAGAATGACTGACTGAATTAGTCTGACCATAAAGGTCTGCGGATATAATTCAAGGACTATGTTAAGATCATGCTTGGTAAACATGAGATGTGTGGGACTGGAAATCAATGGACCAGAATTGATGTGTTGGAAATTAGGCCTAACTGGTGAAGAAAATAATGAGGGTCTAGGCTCTTCCACCCATCCGCTCCATTTTGGGGTCCTCAAAAAGAGGACTTTTTAGGAGATGTGTGTGTGTGGGGGGGAATTAGGGGACATGAATGCAGATACTGGCTGACTGCAGGAGGGGAGAACAGGAAGAAACAAGCTTCACCATCCTGGCTGCCACCCGCACCATCTTCTTGAGTCCCAGGATCCACCGTGACACTGTTGGGCCTTCATTGTCTTGACCCTGTGAGATATCCTGACCAGACCAGGCCAGCAAGAGTGACCCAGATGACACCACCACCTTCGCTGGCTCCAGCTAAATCCCAAACATCACTGAGAAATGTGAGACGTTGTTACCTCTCCTCTCCCCTTGTGTGTCCTTTTTCTTCTCCACTTTTTCTTCATTTTCTTATCCCTCTCCTTAGCCATCTATCTAAGCATCTGGCTTAGTTAGCAAGGCTGCATATTTTGCATCACTGCTGTGAGCCTATAACCAGAGAGGCAGCTAAAAGCAATGCCCTAAATAGCCTGATGCTGGTACAGGTTTGCCAGGTCTCAGAAGATATGTCTATACAACCCATGGAAGTGAGCATCCCAGCTTGAGTCTACAGACTTGGGTTAGTGGGATTCATGATAGCGCTCTAAAAATAGCTGTGTAGACAGCACTCTGAAATTGTGCTCAGGCAGATGCTCAGGCTCTGAAGTGTAGGGAAGGAGCTTGGTGGGTTTCAGAGTCCAAGATTCAGCCCAGGTCACAACTTCAAAGTGCTGTCTACACAGCTAATTTTAGAAAGAGCATGAAACCTGCTAGCCCAAGTCTGTTGACCCGGCTGAGAGGCTTGCTTCCACAGGTGATGTAGACATATCCAGAGTGTCTAACAAAATGGTGTGTTGTGCTGTTTTTCCAGCAGTGAAGCTGCAATTGAGAGTTCGTGCCAGCGACAGAAGCTGTATTTTCTCTCTCTATTGTTCTTTTCTCTCTTCTTCTGTGTGTTTTGTCTTCAAGAAAACAGAATTGGACTAACAACTACAACAGCTTGAGTGCATCTCAACTAACTTCCTCTTCTCCCCCAAAAAAGGACAGTTATTGCCCTCTTTAACACCATCTGAAAGACTGTCAAACGAGGTTTTCCGTCTAAAAATTACTTCCAGCTAAAGACAAAGGGAGCAAGGGATATGGTTAATATGAAAGCATTGTTTAATACTTTATATTTCAACTGCTGTAATTGTTTACCCTTCTTTTCTGTATCTTTAAGACAATGTTACAGTTTTTAATAGTGTATTTGCCCTGGTACTAAGCAGGCTGAGGTCTCTGTATATCAAACCCTGAACTTTGTTTAAAACTGTTTAATGTTGGACAGTGACAGGAACATGAATACTTTTGGCTTTTGGGGCCCATTTATTCCATCAAAATTAATGCAACATATCTGTGCAGGGGTTAGTCAGAATGTGGCTCCAAGGATTGAGGGTATTTATTCAGAAGTGGTTTCAGCTATAACTAAAAGAAATGGGATGAAGTTAAGAAGGGAACATTTTGATGAATATTAAGTAGAACTTCCTAAGAGTGAGAACTATCTGGACATAGAATAGTTCTCCCATAAGAAAGTAGTGGAAACACTATTACTTGGGACTTCCAAGGCTAGTCTGGAGAATGCACGCAGGGTGCACTATAGGGAATGAACCTGCACTGTCAAGTAGAGATACTCCGTGACTCACTGGTATTTTATACCTGTAACTGATGATTCTTTGATAAATTATAAGGTGGCTGTTCATTTTCAACCAGCTGAACACTTCTCATTGCTTCTGCTTCCTAAAACATTTCTCTTTTCCTGAGACTCATCTTGACATCCTTTTAAATTATTAAGGGCTGGGGATGCTCATTAAGAGAGAGATTAGAAGACATAGTAGACGTGAGTAATTATTAAAGGCCCAAGAAGGGGACACACGATGCATTTTAACTGAGGCCTTAGCGGATTGTTAAATTAAATGAGTGGTTTAGTGATAAACTGGTTGAAGTTAATCAATTGAGTAAAACTATAGGGAGGCTGTGTAAGTGAGGCTGGATTTGAAGGGTTTTATAAGTAATCACACTTTGAGAGCTACAGCTGCTTCATATTTGTTTAATAGTAGACTTGATGAGCAGCTAATTTGTCAGAAAATTGTGTGCAAGGTCTCGTGCTGTTTGAGAGCTGAAGAGGGGACAGGTCCTGAGTAACTGTATGAGAGGCCTGAAATTCTTTAGTGTCACGGGCCAAAACTTTGCAATGCTGAGATGAATACTGTGACACAAGTGTGATTTAATGATTATGATGAGCTGGCGCAGAGCACAGGTTCAGAGAGGTTTTATGCCAATGACTTTGAGTCTTTTAACTTCCTGAACTCTTCAACTTTCCCACAGTGCCTGTAACTCCTAAAGGCACACTACCCGGATCGGCGGGTAGTGTTCGATGTATCGAGGATCAATTTATTGCATCTCGTCTAGACATGATAAATCAATCCCCGAATCGATACCTGTACTCCACCTTGGCAGGAGGAGTAAACAGAGTCAACGGGGAAGCTGTGGCGGTTGACTTACCGCCGTGAGGATGGCCAGGTAAGTTGAACTAAGATACTTTGACTTCAGCTACGCGTATTGCGTATCTTAGTTCGAACCCAACCCCCCCCAGTGTAGCCCAGGCCTAATAGGGATAACTAGCTACTGACACAATAGCTGCTGGTCAACTGACTCAATGATAAGAAGTGGGATATGCAGCTTTTTCACTTCTTAGGCCACTGGCTGAAGTTGGTAAAGAATTAAAATAGTTACCATCTGACAGCTTATTAGGTACTTCTGTGAAATGTGTTCATGGTCTGACAAGTGGTTGGCTAAATTTTGGAACGGAGTAAGTAAATTGTAGCACATATGCTATGAGGTTAACCTTTTCTGTTCATGGATTGTCTAAGTAGTTAAAATATTTAATCAAATTTCTCTGTAGGATTCTTGGACTGTATGTTGCTTAGGAGCAGTTTGTTGTGTTTGATAGCCGAAATTCAAGCTTTTAGTTCGTTTTAATTGGCCACAACAGTCACATGATATTGTTTGTTCCCTAATTGGATGAACATAACCCTTTGATTCAGGCTTCTGGTTCAAACACACAGATTTATTAGTTCAAAGTACCTTTTCAGTAAACATTCTTGTAATTTTTGCCTAGAATTCATTATTTTTTGCCAATATCCTCATGCACTCAACTATTCATGGAAATGGAACCCAAAAACAAAGGCAAAGTCAATTCATTTTTTATTTAAATATTAACAGAAATATTTTTGAGACTTGCCCAGCTTTGCTAGGTGTCAATCACAAAAGTGCTTACACAATTGGCACCCTGGTAGCTGAGAAGCTGTACGACTGCTGAAGCCTGGATGGACAAAAGCGAATGAACTATCCTTTTATCCTTAGTGCTGGTCCCTCCGGGTCAGGGTTGAGGCACATTTGTGGGGCAGCGTAATAAAAATGATGCTATTCCTGCTCATGCTGTACTGATTCTGTAGATTAAGAGGGGGCTTGATTTCCCAGGGTTGCAATGTGTCACTTTCAATGAGCATTAAATGTACTGTTTGAAAAACCCACTAGTGACTGCTTTCCATAAAGGTGTAGAACTAAGCAAAACATTTTGCAATGAAACATTTGTTGAAAATTGCTCGGTTTCTAATTCACTTAATCTCCAAGAAATGAGAACAATTTTGACAGTTTACTGCCAGGGTGCTGGTAAAAAAATAAATAAATGAAAAACCACTTTTAAGTTGTGAATTTTGAAAATGGAAGAAGAAGAGGAGAAGCCATGTAGGCTGGTATGTGTTGCTAAGAAGCAAGGGGTTTAGAGTTCTATTCTTGCTCCTGGCCTTAATCATACATTGCCTTTAACCTTTTCTGTCCCTGCATGTGAGAAGAGTGGGTAGGGAAAGCATTCAGTTGCTACCAAGGAAAAGAAAGAGCTGTCCCTGCAAGGAAGGCACTGGTTTTGGCAGCTTTGTGCTGACCGCTCAGGAGAGCAAAGGATCTTTTCCTACATTTAGTATGATATCATGCAACCCCTGTCTATATCGCTGATCTCCCCACTCTTTGTTGCTTGCTTAGCCTGCTTTAGTTACCCGCTAGCAGCAGGAAGATGGTGGTCCAGCCTCTCACCTCATCTTATTTGGAGGGTGCACTTCTCAGCTGGGACTCAGCCCATAACTCTCCTCTGTCAGTGGAGCAGTGCCCGTCCCTTCTTATCAAGGAGCAAAACAAGGGTTGAATAAATGACTAAACTTGTTCCTTAAATGAGGTTTCTTTTTATAAGACAAACTGCTTGGGACTTACCTGTGAGAGCCTTATCCATTTCAGCGAAGTACTCCTCAGGGCGGGAGCAACAGTTCAAACTATCTGAAGGGCTTGACTTTTTTTAGTGGATAACTTCTAATATAATTAACACTGCAGCTGTGGTTCACACTTACACTACCATTTTATTTCAGCATTGTTTGTATGGAATGTATACAGTGTCCTGTGCACATTCATTTAAAGAAATAACTTCAAATCCATCCCGGGTGTAACTCCCTTGAATTTAACTCCTTAATAGTCTGATTTTCATGATATTTGGGCATGCAGCTAGGTGCTGGGATGAGCTAGGGAATACATTACAAACCTCTGAGCCATATATCTATTTTTAATTATTTTTTCAACACAATTGTCAGTGTGTTTCTCTTGTATTAATAAAATAATACGGGCTCCCTCTGGTGGGCCAAAATAATACCTTTTAATTTCTGTGTACCAAAGCTTGCCGAAAGTCTATTTAGCTTACTGGATAAAGTATCTGCTTTACATTTCAAAGGTATTGAGTTCAAATCCTGATAGGCTGTTCTTTCTCCTCTCCCCGCCCAAAGTCTTTGTATTTTTTTCCTCTGTCTAATGGACCAAATGTTTTGAACACTTAAATATTATCATTCAAAAATACTTTGACCATAAACAATTATATTGAAGTAACAAAATATACTATACAAATACTAAGAGCCTAATCCCATGACATGCTGATGCTTCTAGCAAGGGGCAGCATTCAGTGCTAAATCGAAGTCAGTTACTGCTGTGATGAATTCTATAGTAATTCCTATACATAAACTGATGTCTGTTTTTCATGATATTTTGTATAAAGATAGTTTGTATATAGAAGCTATTTATTACCAAGGGCTTTGTGCATCCATACCTCATGAACTCTGTTTGTTCAAAATCTTAGTTATACTGACAAGAAAAAATATTTCTCTTAATTTCTATGGAATTGCAATGGCTCTCTCTCTCTCTGCTGGCTGGTTTTAGCCCTACATTTTTCCATTCTTTTTGTTAATGTTCTGATTTCCTTAATACCTTTTATTTTCCTACCAGTACAGTTATAGACTAATTCATTCTTATGACTTTCCTAAACAGAATAAAAATGTTTATTTCACATGTACAAGAAAGCTAAATTGGAGGGGAAATAGTTCCACAAAATAGATGTGATAGCTATGAAAGTGGCTACATTAGAAAAGGCTTGGCCATCTAAATGGTATAGTTAATCAAGACACAATTAGGGTTAACATGATTATCCATTCCCAGGCTCAGAGCTCTTAGACATGGATTTAAGGGGGAGGGATAGCTCAGTGGTTTGAGCATTGGCCTGCTAAACCCCGGGTTGCGAGTTCAATCCTTGAGGGGGCCACTTAGGGATTTGGGGCAAAATCAGTACTTGGTCCTGCTAGTGAAGGCAGGGGGCTGGACTTGATGGCCCTTCAGGGTCCCTTCCAGTTCTATGAGATAGGTATATCTCCATATATTATTATTTAAGGGAGACTAAGGGACACTATTAAGGGCCCAAAAGCAAGCTATTCCGCTGGGTAGGAAAGATAGAAAATGTGGCAAAAGACCACCTTGGCTTAACTATGAGATCTTGCATGATCTAAAAAATAAAAAGGAGTCATATAAAAAATGGAAACTAGGACAGATTACAAAGGATGAATATAGGCAAACAACACAGGAATGCAGGGGCAAGATTAGAAAGGCAAAGGCACAAAATGAGCTCAGGAATAAAGGGAAACTAGCTACAGGAATAAAGGGAAACAAGAAGACTTTTTATCAATACATAAGCAAGAGGAAGACCAAGGACAGGATAGGCCCACTGCTCAGTGAGGAGGGAGAAACAGTAACAGGAAACTTGGAAATGGCAGAGATGCTTAATGACTTCTTTGTTTCGGTCTTCACCAAGAAGTCTGAAGGAATGCCTAACATAGTGAATGCTAATGGGAAGGGGATAGGTTTAGAAGATAAAATAAAAAAAGAACAAATTAAAAATCACTTAGAAAAGTTAGATGCCTGCAAGTCACCAGGGCCTGATGAAATGCATCCTAGAAAATACTCAAGGAGCTAATAGAGGAGGTACCTGAGCCTCTAGCTATTATCTTTGGAAAATCATGGGAGACAGGAGAAATTCCAGAAGACTGGAAAAGGGCAAATATAGTGCCCATCTATAAAAAGGGAAATAAAAACAACCCAGGAAACTACAGACCAGTTAGTTTAACTTCTGTGCCAGGGAAGATAATGGAGCAAGTAATTAAGGAAATCATCTGCAAACACTTGGAAGGTGGTAAGGTGATAGGGAATAGCCAGCATGGATTTGTAAAGAACAAATCATGTCAAACCAATCTGATAGCTTTCTTTGATAGGATAACGAGTCTTGTGGATAAGGGAGAAGCGGTGGATGTGGTATACCTAGACTTTAGTAAGGCATTTGATACGGTCTCGCATGATATTCTTATCGATAAACTAGGCAAATACAATTTAGATGGGGCTACTATAAGGTGGGTGCATAACTGGCTGGATAACCGTACTCAGAGAGTTGTTATTAATGGTTCCCAATCCTGCTGGAAAGGCATAACAAGTGGGGTTCCGCAGGGGTCTGTTTTGGGACCGGCTCTGTTCAATATCTTCATTAACGACTTAGATATTGGCATAGAAAGTACGCTTATTAAGTTTGCAGATGATACCAAACTGGGAGGGATTGCAACTGCTTTGGAGGACAGGGTCATAATTCAAAATGATCTGGACAAATTGGAGAAATGGTCTGAGGTAAACAGGATGAAGTTTAACAAAGACAAATGCAAAGTGCTCCACTTAGGAAGGAACAATCAGTTTCACACATACAGAATGGGAAGAGACTGTCTAGGAAGGAGTACGGCAGAAAGGGATCTAGGGGTTATAGTGGACCACAAGCTAAATATGAGTCAACAGTGTGATGCTGTTGCAAAAAAAGCAAACATGATTCTGGGATGTATTAACAGGTGTGTTGTGAGCAAGACACGAGAAGTCATTCTTCCGCTCTACTCTGCGCTGGTTAGGCCTCAACTGGAGTATTGTGTCCAGTTCTGGGCACCGCATTTCAAGAAAGATGTGGAGAAATTGGAGAGGGTCCAGAGAAGAGCAACAAGAATGATTAAAGGTCTTGAGAACATGACCTATGAAGGAAGGCTGAAAGAATTGGGTTTGTTTAGTTTGGAAAAGAGAAGACTGAGAGGGGACATGATAGCAGTTTTCAGGTAGCTAAAAGGGTGTCATAAGGAGGAGGGAGAAAACTTGTTCACCTTAGCCTCTAAGGATAGAACAAGAAGCAATGGGCTTAAACTGCAGCAAGGGAGGTTTAGGTTGGACATTAGGAAAAAGTTCCTAACTGTCAGGGTGGCTAAGCACTGGAATAAATTGCCTAGGGAGGTTGTGGAATCTCTATCTCTGGAGATATTTAAGAGTAGGTTAGATAAATGTCTACCAGGGATGGTCTAGACCGTATTTGATCCTGCCATGAGGGCAGGGGACTGGACTCGATGACCTCTCGAGGTCCCTTCCAGTCCTAGGATCTATGAATCTAAGAGCTTGTCTACACTAACCCACAATTTGGACTATGGGTATTTGAATGGTAGTGAGCAACAAAGTACTGCAGTGTAACTCCCCCATGTGGATGCTGCAAACATGATCTAAAAGGGTCCTAGTTTGCATTAATGTAGTTCTCTTCAAACAGGATTACATTAATAAGAATTAGGAACCTTTTAGTTTGCACCCACAGCATCCACACAGGGGAGTTACAGCATAGCATTTTGGTGTGCACTGCTTTCTCACCTCTGTAGTCTGAACTGGGTAGTGTAGACCTGACCTAATTGATACCTAAATGTATCTCATTCAATATGACTATTTACATGGTTAACCCTTTGGCCAGGGTAGTTTTGCTGGGTAGCTGTTTGGTTTAGCATTCCATTTGTTTACATGGCATGTTCATGCCAGGCAAGCCAGGATGCAAATCTGCAGCGGATTAGCCTGATGTGCACTAACTCGCTTTGTGGCCACTGCTACAGAGCACTAAAAATTCTGTAGTGTGCTCTGATGTACTTTGGTTTTGTCCCACCTTCAAAGATTAAGGAGCCCCAAATTGGGTTGGAAATCATCCCCAAATTTCAGCACAAATAAGGAATGGGAATGACATTTGATAGGCAGTAACCAAGGGAAACTCAAGCTGAAAGAGAATAAGAGGCTAAACTGGAACTTTAATTTGTTCGCTTCTTCAGAAGAGACTCGAGTAATGTATCACTAAGCAGAAATTCTCATTGTGATCATGGAACTATGGTTCTGCTGGTCTAGGTGTAAATTAATAAAGCCCTGAAAGATGAATCACAGCTGACACTAAGTCTGACCCTAAGAGCATTTAGGAAGCTGATGAATAAGAACAGACCACTCCACTGAATTGTTGTCCTTTAGGAAGACGAGAGTATTTCAGATCCATATTCCAAATAGTCATACCAGTGTCAATAAGTACCTGCTGAAGAGCAGTAGCCTCCATTTGTATGGAAAGACGGTAGACTTTTAATGAAATGATCTGCTTACAATAAATTGTCCTTCTCTCTAATAGGTGGTTAATGGCAGTGAATGTCTGTATTCTCTGCCCTTATATTTGCCATGTTTTTTTCCTAAAGTTTTAATTGGAGTATGGAGAAGTGTAAATTGTATTCCTAACTGTATTTCAAATTCTCCAAATGCTTGGGCATATGGTTAAAAAAATTCCAAATCTCTACAAGATGGGCCCCTGATCTTTTCATAGACTTATGCATTCATAGATTCATAGATTCCAAAGACAAATAATTCCAAGAACATGTCTTTTAGAAAAATATCCAGTCTTGGATTAAAAATGATCAGTGATGGAGAATCCACCAGAACCCTTGGTAAGTTGTTCCAGTGGTTAATTACTCTTAAAAATGTACGCTGTATTTCCAGTCTGAATTTTTCTAGCTTCAATGATGGTCCCTTGTTGCCCTGGGATCTAAGAATCTATTAAATCTACCCTCTAGAATATATACTCTAATGCTGTATGTTTGCAAATTATCAGGCAGTGTGATGCAGTGTCAGCTAAGTGGGAAAATCCCTCTTTTTTTGTGTGTGTGTGTGTGTGCCTAATTGCACTTTTTTCTGGTTTGATGTCTTTACAGTGTATATTTTAAAGTGACATTTTATTGGTACTTAACAGCTCACATTTAATTATTTTTTGTGGTATACAAAGTAAAATTGAAATAAAGTAAAATATCATGCAACTGCTTCATAATTTTCTCAGTCAGAAATAAAGGACATGGCATTTGGTGAGTGAAATCATGTATGATTGTTCTTGTGTTTGAATCTGTTTTTCTTCTGAGCTCTGGCTGACATCCAGGTTTTTCTAATTGTTTTCAGTGTGTCTGAGATCTGCTTCCTGAAGAGGTCCACTCAAGTTTTGATATGTTGCAATTCTTTTTCATGCAAAGATTGTGTTTATAGTTACTTGTGTTGGGTTTCCAGTGTTGTCCTAGGTCAGTGGTTCTCAATCATTTCCTTATACTTACCCCATATTACAAGAGAAAAGTGTTGGTAACTCCACCCCCTCTAGCCTTAAATAAAGGCAAGGTGATCATGATCCCTAGGTGAGAATTCGTGTCCTTTGGTGTGGGGACTTGCATGGAATTATCCTGTGCTAAAATATAAACTCTGCTGTGGCTTGTTCTCGTTCTTTTTGTTAATGATGGGCTAAGAATGAGTTTAATGGAAGCAACCCAGTGATAAAGATTGAATCCCCTGCTAGGCTCCTTTTATATTTTTCTCATATTTTTTCTTTGCCTTTCGAATCCAGACTTTATTTTGCTAATTCCTTAAATATCGGAGAAGCACAATGGGAAAGATTGTAGTAGTTTGACTCAAGTCCCCTTTTCAGAGGAAGCCATCAGTGCCTGAACTTTTGGATACTTATCCAGACTGAACCATCAGCATTTTCATGTTTGCCCTTCACTAGTTTCAACTGCTAAATCCTACTACTCCACATTTTCTTCCAAGATACAATGTTCAAGAGGCAGAGAACTTGCTCATCTTTCTCTGGGATGTAAAGATCCCATTACTGTCTCTGCTATTTTTTTCTCCTTATACCTTTCCTTCCTCAAAGTTACATCCTAATATTGGGTAAATATGAAGGGGCCAAATTCATGCTTGGGGCAAATGGCTGCACCTTGACCAATTTCTGTGGAGCTGCAACCCATTACTCCAGAACTGGATCAAATTCAAAGTCTTTTGTTCTGATAAAGAACATCTCTTGGCAATTGTCTTTTTCTCAGCTGACCTTGTTAATAGTAGTGGTGGTGGTAGTAGTAGTATTTATTGTGTTTGACTGCTGCCTGAAGGACAGCAAAGAGAGACTCATTTGCCACAGTATTCCCATGTTTTTCACTGTTGTGGAAATTAATTAAGAGATGTTGATTTTTAAAGTTTTCCCACTCCCCGCCCCTTAGTATCTCAAATATTTAAACAATTTTTGGCCATCTTTTTTTTCTTTTTTATTTCTCTTTTTTCTGTTTGTAATAAGATTAATTATGTGTGGTGCACCACTGCTTATCCCCATGAAAGAAAATCTAAAACGAAGGATTTCAGCTTCAAGAAGGCTATTTTGTCCTGTTTCCGATGTTCTAAAGGGATTAATTTACCATATCGTATAGCCCTGGAAGACTGTGATAATTGAAAACATCCATATTCATTGCATGTTCAAAGGGATCTGTCTGACTTTGTAATGTAAAAAGTGCATTTTTAACCTGAACGGGGACCTGCATCTGGTATTGCTTAATCCTATTAGTCCGACAGTTCCAAAGCTTTAGTGTATAATCATTAGCTCGTGTTAATCCTCAGACATGCCTCCAGCTTCAGCCTGTCAGAAGGAGTCCCTGTAGGGAAAATGTGGAGGTGCTGATAGCACAACACCAACTAATCTTATCTTAAATGCTAGCAGCAGCCACTATCTGTGATAGCCAGGGAATTAAAAACAATTTTTTTATGGGTATTGGGTATCGCTTTTCCCTCTCTCTCACACAGCTCTTCTACCATGCCCTAGTTTCCCCCCCTCCCCGTTCTTTGTCAGGGAAGGAGCAACAATGATGGTAGATGGGTGAGTGGCAGTGGGGGAAGCGGGGGATGTTTGAAGATATTTACTATTCTGTCATAAAAATAGCAGGGTAAGCTTCTAAACTTTCAGGTGCTCTGCAGACTTTTCCATAGAAGAGTCTCAATTCTATCTCACATGGGCATATAATTTATATCCCTTTTCAATGGACTGCAGAGTAACACGACTACAGCAGCTACGATCTCTGGCAAAGAATGGCAGCCCCAAATGCTCTCAAGCTCACCTGTGTTTGCCTGGCATGCTTGCCTGCTCTTTGTCCGTGATTAAGGGTATGGAACAGCTTTCACGTGAAGACAGATTAGAAGGATCTGGACTGTTCAGCTTGGAAAAGAGACAATTGAGAGGGGGGGGGGGGATATGATAGCGGTCTATAAAATCATGAATGATATGGAGAAAGTGAATAAGGATGTGTTGTTTACCCCTTTTACATAACACAAGAACCAGGGTCACCCAATGAAATTAATAGGCAGCAGGATGAAAACAAACAGAAGGAAGTACTTGTTCACGCAGCGTGTAGTCAACCTGTAGAACTCATTTCCAGGAGATGTTGTGAAGGCCGAAAGTATAACTGGGTTCAAAAAAGAATTAGATACGTTCATGGAGGATAGGTCCATCAATGACTATTAGCCAAAGTGGTCAGGGATGCAACCCCATGCTCTGAGTGTCCTTAGCCTCTGATTTCCAGAACCTGGGAGTAGACAACAGAGGATGGATCATTTGATTGTTCTGTTCACTCCTTCTGAAATATTTGGCATTGGCCACTGTCGGAAGACAGGAAACTGGGCTGGATGGACCATTGGCCTGACCCAGTATGGCCATTCTTATGTTCCTGAGGGACCTGAGGGGTGAACCCTGAGCACCCAGCCTCTGAAACGGTACCTTCCTTTTCCTTTTTAAAAGCACAAGGAGACTGCAAGGAGAAGGGGAGAATATTCACAAGTTGAATACTGCTCTCACACCACTGTAACCTCATTGACTTTGATGCAATTATTGCTGATTTGTGCTAGTGCATCAAAATCAGGATCAGGCCCAAAAGTAACTACTTTGTATTTAGACTCACTGAAATGTAGACTGCTCCAAAATAGTTCTGTTAGCTGCTTTATTTTCTTTTTCTCCATTGACTTTATTGAAGTTTGCAAGAGGCTCCTGATCATGATTCAGGAGCCTGGCAAACCTGTTTTAAGAAGTCATTATTTTATTTTATTTTTCTTTCTTAGCTCATCCAGCTGTAATTAAAACTAAGGGGCTTTCCGCATTTTTTGTGCACTTAGAAATCTGTTTTTTTTCATGCTCGTGGTTAGTGTCTAAGGAACCTGTTCTGGAATGATCTGGAGCTCATTTTATTATGCTTATATGGCCACAGACATTGAAGTTACCATTGGGCATTCTGGTCTTTATAGGTAGTACTGCTCCACATAGATTGCCGATATTCTGTGGACACTTGACAAATTTCACAAATCCTTATGGGACGAATTCTGGTTCCACTAAGTCAAAGGTAAATCTCCCATTGATATGAAAAGGGAGCAGAGTCAAGCTCTGTTTGTGTGTTCAGAATGGACCTCATTGCATCTTTGCTAGTGTCACACTTAATACCTCATCAAAACAGCTTGTAGGTTCTGACTTTCAGCCATTGCATTTTACAAGAATAATAAAATTTGGCACTTCCACAGTGATGTCCATCTGAGGACCTTAAGGTGCTTTTAAAAAAAAAACCACATTAATGCATAGCTCTACTATTGCGTTTTAAACATGGGGGAACTGAGGGGCAGAGAAGTTCAGTGACTTTCCCAAGGTCATGTGTCAAGCAATTGTGAGAGCCAGGAATAGAACTCGGAATTCCTGCCTCCCAGTCTTATGTTCTGACTACTAGAAAGCCCTCCTTTCAACTGGTATTATGGTAGTGATTCTTATTGTTAAGGTTACCTAATACTTTCCACTATAAGTCCCAGTACACGGAGTGAGGCAGAGATTCTGTGGGGGAAAAAAAAAAGTATATGATCATGTAATTAAAGACTGTATCATAATGCATGGCCAAAAAGGGGTGTGAATTAAAGTTGCACAGACAACTTTACTTCTGGCATTTCCTAACTTTTGAGTGTTTCACTTTGCAATCAACTTGCATTCAAAGAATTTTATATTTTTAATTGTATTGAGATACAGTGCTGTCATTGTAATATTCAGTAGATAATATATAGATCAGCATATATAGTCAATGCAATTAACAGAAAACAGAGAATGTAATATTGTCCATTTTATTGTAGCAAAAATGTTAACTAATGTGAATAGTCTCCTTGAAGAAATAACTAAAGTTTGGATATAGTAATTATACTGAAAACATAAAAATTGTTTCCCGCCCTCTACCGCCCCCATTCACATTGAGCTGATATGAAAAATGAAATATCAATGAACTCCTACAATGATGATATATGGTATTTCATTGCCATTGACTCTAAGAACAGTGAATATAGAATGTGTGTGGGAGGAAAAGTATTTAATGTCTATCTCTGACTGCACAGCAGGACAAAAGGTATGATGCTGCTTGATGTTCTCTGATCTTTGCCTTGCCTGCCATAAACCTGAGTTCAGCTCTTTAGTTTTACAATGAATTGGAGTCTGATATTGTAATTGCAAGATTGCAGTTCATGGGGAAACAGATTACTCCTGATTTTTAGAACAACTCAAGTCATTTACCTGAGGAAAATAAAGACAAACTATTTTTCTCCCTTGTGGCTTTTCAGATTATACCAGGTAAGGACTCTCTCAAACACTCATGTCAAAACCTTGGAACCCTTCCTCTATAAATTGGGCATACTTCCTTTCAGTGACAAAGTCTGAACCAGATTTTGGAGGGAGATAGGAGGCGGTGACTACAGTGTCTGTAAAATACAACAAGCCACATCCTCAACTG
Organism: Platysternon megacephalum; assembly: GCA_003942145.1. NCBI lineage: Eukaryota > Metazoa > Chordata > Testudines > Platysternidae > Platysternon > Platysternon megacephalum. Next base: position 18,147,316 of record QXTE01000004.1, read on the forward strand.
GTGTAAATCAGCAGAGCTCCACCGTCTTCAGTGCAGCTCTGCTGATTTACACTGGTTGACTATCTGATTTTACTGGGGACATTATTGTCCTCAACTAGAAAGAAAATATTTAGGAACATATTGAAAATATATGTAGACTCACTTGGGAAAAAAAGTTGACATATTGATAATAAAAAAGACAAGGGAAGCTCCATGCATGTAAATAAAAAGCAAAGCATACTTCCCAGATGTATAAGCTGAAATATATAATGTATATATGTAATTTGATATGTAAAAATATGTTCCCACAAACAAAATAGCATTGTAAGCCAAGTAAAGTTACTCCAGGGCACAATTCTCCTGCCTGAATCATAAAAGTAGCTAAGCCAGGTCCACATGTGTGCCCTATTGCTAGTATTGCTGAGGCCAGAGTTCAGGTTCTCCATCCCAGTAGGAGACAGATAAATATGTGCTTCTCTGCGTGGAGGTGTACGTGGTTTCCCTGTGCATGGTATGTCATGGTTAGTGGACAATGTGCTGGCTGGTGGGAACAATATGGGCAAGACTTCTCCTTTTGGCATTTCTTTGCTGATAAGGGTTTAGATGGGTGGACTGTGCTTTAAGGCAATGTCAACTGGTTTGTAATTTTCTTCCCCCATTTAAAGGGCCCTCATCATTCATGCCCCTCTAGTAATGTGCCTTCCATCCATTAATATATTATTTTGTCCCAAGGACATTTTCCTCCTCAGACCATTTTTGTCTGTCTGACAAACCTCCTCTGGCTTGTCAGACCATGTCAGCTGACCTGGTTTGTGGGCTGTAGAAACTGTATTCTGAGTGGAACTGGCAGCTCTGGTCCTTTGTTTATTTTAAGTGAGTGGGATAGAAAGGATTATCCCTGGAGCTGTCTGAAGGATAAAGATCCTAACCCTGATGGTAAGGCAGCTTCCTCGGTGGTGAGCCAACTGTGTTGTGTCAGCAGGGCATTGCTGTCTTGAAGAACCAAAGCTGGACAGCATGATGGGAATAATTGGGAGGATATATCTGTTCTTCCCTTTTCCCCGTTTCCCCAACTCCCACTTTTTGCCCTCCCAGAACCCCCTGAAGATCCCCCTTTTGTGCTGTGTTCCATACAGCATGGGGGAGTTTGGGGGAGCTAGCCATGTTCTCCAGGGCATGCCCCACAATCATGACTCCACCTCACCAATAGTGCTGCGACTTAGGGAAATATATTTCCCTGCCTATCAGACCCGCTATTCCCAGGTTGTGAACCACAAGTAGTTCCTCCTAACCCCAAACACTTCTTGTAAACATGACAAGGAGGTAGGGAAGGGGGCAGGAGTTACTCCTTTAGTTTGACAACTGGAATTAGCCTGTGCAATTATTTAGCTATGCTGGATACACTTGGCAAAGCTCATTGCAGTTATGCTGTATTAGGGAATGTCTTTTATAAAAGTAAATATTGAAAGTCAATAGTTTGTAGAATACAAGGGACCAGCATGTATATATGAGGGGAGTTTGTGGTTTCTAAGGACTGTGGCTATATGGCATGAGTATTCTGAAGAAGGGTGAGCCTTTCCCCCCGCCTTAATTTCCAAAAAGGGTTTGGGTATTTTTTTGAGGTTTTATATCTTATCCTAAGAGCATTTCTCAACATCCTCAAAAATTCAAGGACCCCTCAGAAGAGTGTTTCCCACTTCTAGTTTGTTTGGTTTTTTTTAGAAATAACAGATGGTTAGAGCAACAGAGAAGCTTTTAAGGTTCTATCAATGGCAAAAGCTTTGACTCAACCTTATATATGGCATCACTACTTTACCAAAGCACCACTTCTAGGGATAGCTTCCACACAGCATAACTTGAAATGTTCCCTGCATGTGATCTGCATGCAGTGTGGTTCCCTAATGAGTCTCTCTGCCTCTGGATCATAAACTGTACAGTGAAGTGCAGTAACAATATTCCCTCCCTCATTCCTTCTCAGCCATCTTTCATCCTCCCATGTCCTCTTTTCCCTACTGTTCTCTCCTTCCACTTCCTTCCTTCCCCACCTCTCTAACCATAAGTCCACCAACCTTTGGGTCATGAGCACATAGGAGGCCAGAAGTAAGGGACGGAAGTGGATGGAGTGGTTTCAGGGTGCTACGGCTGCTCTGTTGCTGCTGACAGCCAGGTGCCAACTGCAGTGGTGGCAGTGGTTGCGGAGGTTGGCAGCGAGCACTATAATGATTATTTTTTTTACATTTTATTTCTTTTTATAAGTCGTTCATTTTATTTCATGTTATTTTGTATTTGCAAAAAAAAAAAGGATCTCTACCCTACCCCCACAAGACCTACGTGATTAGGGGACAGGTTGAGATGGATGCTGACCCCATTTCTCTCCCCCCCTCCTCCCCCGGATAGGGAACCAGGAGGAAATCTCACCTCTAACTTCCTGCTGCCAACCTGCCTTTCCTTGGAAGAGAGGAATATCGCTCCAGAACAGAAGCTGAGTCCTGGCCAAGTGAGGCCAGTGGACTGGCTACAGGCCACCTGATTGGCTCTGGGCCAATCAGCTGGCACAAGGGTGAGTCTGGAGAGGATACATGCAGCTGAGGTCTGAACATGTTGAGTTTGTCATTGCTGGAAGGAGCAGGCCCAAGTGCAGACCTCTGCCACATGCTTGGGCTTTTTTGATCTTGCCACAGTGACCTCCTCAAAAAGGATAGTGCATAAAATGCCAATATTGCAAAAGCATCAGCATGGGACTCCATATGGTTGTAAGTGTCTGCCTGCCTGCACAGATCTGATTCCAGGATCAAGGCCATATATGCTTCCTATAATAATTAATACCATGAAAAAGAACTAAACTTTCTCTCTGATTCTTCAAAATAAGGATGGAAACATTATAGAGGGATTTCTTCCACCATCTTCTCAGAAAACTGTATTTTACTATTTTTAGATCAAGAAGACAAGATAATATGAATATCTGGTCACAGGGTGTTAAGGGACAATGATACTATGTAGATGATTGCTACTAGGATGCCTCTAAATAAAAATATATTAGACTTAGGTTAAAAAAACAGAGGACTGAAACCCACAGGCTGCAGTCATTTTCCCACTCATCCAAGGATTTGTACCTTATGGAGGAAGAATGAGAGAGAGAGACATGCTGCTGGGGTTTGATTCTGATCTGTGATACATCAGTGTAAATCAGGAGTAATTCCACTGAAGTCATTGCAGTTACACAGGTGTAAAGCCAGCATAAGGGAAAGGAGAATCAGGCCCTTAATGATCAAACAAGCGCACACACCTTGAAATAAAAGTATGCTAGAGAGGAAGCTAAGCAGAGTCTCGTGTGCTGCCAACTCGAAGGCAAATGCAGAGGATTTTCCTGTATTTCTCCCAGCAATCTCTCCTGGTACTGGTGAGCGTTTCAATTCATGTTGCCAGCAAAATGTTAGCTGCTGACTCTACTCCATTGGAAGGAGAATCTTCTCCTTTTCAGTGCCTCAGCAGGATTTGTTTTGGCAGATGCACATGCAATAAGCAACTGCTTTCTCTATGAGGGAGAAAATAAGCTTTCAGTTATAGTGCCCAATAGACTTACTTTGGAGGAAGGTTCAAATTCAGTTTGAAGGGTTAGCAGGATTCCAGCTCAAACATCTTGTCATCATTTTTGGAGCACAGCAACAGCATAGCCAAGGAACATTTGTGACAGGAGCAGAACTGACATGTCCTGATGGCATTTCCAGAATTCTCTTGACTCTCTCAAACCCTGCTTCAAGGAACCTATATGCAGACAGCCGGGAACACTTATGGAATATTGTGAACTAAAAAAACAGAGCAATTAGGAGATTTCTGACTTTTTTTTTCAAAATGCCATCAACTATAGGAAATGTTCATACCAGTTTGTAAATAGATACCATTCACATTTCTAGAAAGCTGGGATGAAATGGAGAAAAACGATTGATTGATTTACTAGCCAAGTGTCTTCTGATAGCAGAGCTAAGGATCCTTTAAAGGACATAGATCAGCTTCAGTTTAATGATAGACATTTGTTTAGGAATAACCTTTATTTTGCTTGACACCATGGGCAATGACTAAAAGTATTGCCGACCCCAGTTACTGAGTTTCAAACTTGTTCATGATGAATGTATTATGTTTAGTGATACTTTTTTGACACTATTTCTTCTAATGCTCTTGAAGGTAGATTAATCAAGGACATTAAAAGAAAAACAGATTATCTCTGTTTGGAATGGCATTTGAGTGTGGGGTGTGTGTGTGTGTGTATGTATTTATCAGAACATTCAGGGGTTCTATATAAAGTCAGTCCACGGATATAAAAGATGTTTATCTTTCAGGTTTCAGAGTAATAGCCGTGTTAGTCTGTATCTGCAAAAAGGAATAGGAGTACTTGTGGCACCTTAGAGACTAACAAATTTATTGTAGCATAAGCTTTCGTGGGCTACAGCTCACTTCATCGGATGCATGCAGTGGAAAATACAGAAGGAAGATATATATATATATATATATACACACACATGAAACAATGGATCTTACCATACACATTATAAGGAGAGTGATCAGTTGTCAGCAGGAGAGAAAAATAAGTCTTTGTGGTGGTAATGAAAATGGCCCATTTCCAGCACTTGACAAGGAGATATAAGGAACTGTAGGGGGCGGGGGGGAAGATAAGCATGGAGAAATAGTTTTACCTTGTGTAATGGCCCATCCACTCCCAGTCTTTATTCAAACCTAATTTGATGGTGTCCAATTTGCAAATTAATTCCAATTCAGCAGTCTCTCGTTGGAGTCTGTTTTTGAAGTTTTTTTGTTGTAATATTGCGACTTTTAGGTCTGTAATCGAGTGGCCAGGGAGGTTGAAGTGTTCTCCAACTGGTTTTTGAATGTTATAATTCTTGACGTCTGATTTGTGTCCATTTATTCTTTTACGTAGAGACTGTCCGGTTTGGCCAATGTACGTGGCAGAGGGGCATTGCTGGCACATGATGGCATATATCACATTGGTAGATGTGCAGGTGAACGAGCCTCTGATAGTGTGGCTGATGTGATTAGGTCCTATGATGGTATCCCCTGAATAGATATGTGGACAGAGTTGGCAACGGGCTTTGTTGCAAGGATAGGTTCCTGGGTTAGTGTTTTTGTTGTGTGGTGTGTGGTTGCTGGTGAGTATTTGCTTCAGGTTTGGGGGTTGTCTGTAAGCAAGGACTGGCCTGTCTCCCAAGATCTGTGAGAGTGATGGATCGTCCTTCAGGATAGGTTTCTCCATGCTTATCTTCCCCCCCCGCCCCCTACAGTTCCTTATATCTCCTTGTCAAGTGCTGGAAATGGGCCATTTTCATTAGCACCACAAAGATATATATATATATATATATCTCTTCCTTCTGTATTTTCCACTGCATGCATCCAATGAAGTGAGCTGTAGCCCACGAAAGCTTATGCTACAATAAATTTGTTAGTCTCTAAGGTGCCACAAGTACTCCTATTCATTTATCTTTCAGTAGAACAGAACTTTAGGAATTGTGTGTTTACTTAGATGTGAAGTTCTATAAATGATTATATCGACTTTTTTCTTTTTTTTTCATTCTTTCTGAGTCCATACTTCAAGTATGTGATCAAAAAGTGCTCTTTTCTCTCTTTTCTTCTCTCTGCCTACTCTCCTTTCTTTCTTTGTTCCTTTACTCCCCATTTTCTTCTTTCTTCACCTCACTCCCACTTTGTCTCTGTCTTATATCTGCTGTGGTCCCACTTTTCTCAGCACTCAGGACAGTGCTTTTTATTTTTCTCTGACTGATTTGAGATGCAGTGTCCAGGTGAGTTGCTTAGGGACTAGTATGACCAGCAAGTAGACTAGCTGCTGCAGGGACTACTTGATTTGGCTTATCAGCGGCATGGAATTTTGGAAGGCCTAGGTGTTGCCAGGAAGAGGTGATTTGGGAGGTTTCACTCTTCCATCTGAGACACTACTTAACCAATACCCAGCATGGTGCTGGTCAACATTCTGATGCTAGAGATGACATCTTTGAAATAAGACACAAAATAGGGGTCCTGCCCATATTAAAACACCCTGTCATTGCATTTCCCCCCCCAAAGTTGGAATGTTAGCCAAATAGAGTCCTAATCTGGAAAACTATAATGCTTATATAACTTGCCCTGAAACTTCAGTTAGTCTTTCCTTGCATCCTGTCCTAAACTGCAGTGGCTGAGCCCTGTCAAACAGCTCCACATTTGAGGAGGTGGCTGCATTTCATGATGGTTAATTCCTACATATATAAAGGGCCAGATTGTGCCACACTGAAACAAACTTAATAGCACAACCCTCTGTAGAGGCCATTGCAGAGTCACACTGTCCCAGAGGGCAGATATGTTGAAGAACGATGATTATTGGGAATGCAGCTGTTGTGCAGCCCAGCATATAGGTTGGTGAACTCTATTAGCAGGTGTGGAGAAAAGCTATGGACAGGTGCCAGCCTTGTCCCTGGTTCTCTTGGAGAGGCTAGCATTTGTGGGGGAGCTAGTCCTGTCAGGTCCTGCTTATACACAGTAGGTTGCAGGGCTGCTACTAGCAGGTCTAGCTCCAGTACCAGATATGGACTGGCTACAGAGATTCCATCGTGGAGGGGTACAAGAGATGCATTCTCTATGAGATACTTTAACGCACTGCTGGCTATAGTGATTATCAGCTCAGATAAGGTATGTTGCATACGGCGCTACCTAGAGTCTGTACATTATTATACAGTTTTAGCATTCCACTACATCTCCCCCACGAATTTTTACATTTACCATTTACAATATTTACACTATCATGCTATCTTTGAAGTTCAGTATGTATCAGTTTGTGTCTTTGAATCATACTGGTTTTCCAATGACAAGACCCAAATGTCTAACAACTTGATCATCTGGCTGTCCGTTAGTTGCAATGACAGTCTCTGGTTGGTTTGGAGAATCTTTGAGTTGTCGTCTTGTTCTGCATCTACCATCTGTGGAGTGTGCTCTGTTGATTGATCTTTCTGAGAAAAAAACCTGAAGATGTTGGCAATTTCTGCTGAACTTTCCACTGTCAACTTCAATCAAATATGATCTGGGTAATGATTTTTTGCAGCAGTTGGAGTTCTCCATCCTTTTTCTCCATCCAGTTTGACGCAAACACAGTCACTAGGTACTAGATCTGGCAGTTCTTTAACTGAGTGAAATCTGTTAGGAAAGTGTTCATTAGCTCTTTTTGTCTTTTTATCCAATTTGGCTACTCTCTTCATGTCTGGCCACTTTGGAGATTGGAAAATAATCAAAGTTGGAATAGTAGTTCAGATTTCCCATCAGGAGGGAGGTATGCTGGACTATATCCAATAGCTGACATTGGTGAATGGATCTTCCTGCTGTAGGATTTTCTTGGCTGTCTGTATAGCTCTCTCAGCCTTTCTATTCACTTGTGGGTAATGTGGGCTGCTAGTAATCAGAGCAATATTCTATTTCATTTGGAATGACTTAATCACAGCTGTGGTGAATTGTGGGCCATTGTCTGTCACTAGTTGTTCTGGAATACTGACGTGAGCAAAAGTACACTTCAATTTCTCAATGACACTGCAATATGTTATGTCTTTCAAGTCCCTTATTTCTATATACCTGGAAAAATAGTCCACTATGATTATGTAATCTCTGAATTTGGATAAATCTGCAGCTAATCTCTTCCAAGTTCTGTCTGGTAGAGGTGTTTGTATAATGTATGGTTCAGCATTGCCTCTTAGGGTTATTTATACTGGATCTCCTTTCAAAAGTCCGATATCACCTAATGCTCCATTGAATTGTTCCACATTTCTCACTAGGCCCATTGTGGCTGCTGCTGAAAAGATTGCTGGCCTTTACATATGATTAAAGGATCATTCTGAAAGCAAAGCATTTGTCTTTGTAAATTGTTCCTGTGATGAACCAGCCCATGCAGTTCAGAATACCACCAGAACTAGTTAGGACTGTGTCAGGAGAATTCAGTTCTGGGAGGGATTGAAGGTGATTATACGTCCCTTCTGATATGACTGTCATGTTTGCTCCCAAGTCAATCTTAAAGTCAGTAGTCTTTCCATGAATATTCAGTTTCACTCCAGGCAGGATCTGTGTCATCACATGTGATAGATCCCAGAAATAATGGCTCTTGTCAGTCTATAATACTCAATTCCTTAACTGCATTAGTGCAGCAAACAGCTGCAAAATGTCCATATTTTGTGCATTTATTACATCTTATACCTTTGGCTAGACACACATTTCTTGGACTATACATTTTTCCACATCTTGTGCATTTAGTCTAAAAGGTTTCATAGTTAGGCTGGAATTTGTCCCTCATAGCCTCACAGTTTTATGATAATTATTTCTAGCACTCATGCTGTATCTCATATAGACTTTAAGCAGAAGGGACCATCATGATCATCTAGTCTGACCTCCTGCACATTACAGGCCATGGAACCTCATCCACCCACTCCTGTAATAGAGCCATAACCTCTGTACTGCTCCTAAGCTAGTTTCTAATTATTCAGGTCTGGCAAATTTTGTTTTGCTGATTTCCTAGCTCAGTCTGTTTTATTTGGATAGCCGAGTGTAGGATTAAGTCTCTTTTTAATTGTAGCTGCTGCAAGAGACACTTGTCTGTAAGCCCAATAACTGATCTGTAATATTTTCATATTTTACAGTCCCACAATCACATGTCTTTTCTGCCAAGACATGTAAAGTTCTTATAAAAATTCAACATTTTCCTCTGGTTCTTGAATTCTCACAGTCATCTTTGGAACTGTCATCAGTAAAGGCAAAGGATTTCAAGATATGCTCTGCCTGCTTCCCCATAGCATAAATTAAAGACACTACCTGAATGTCTCTAGTTTCCTTGTGGAGTTTAGTAGCAATATGAAATCTTGCAAAATGCTCCTTCCAATCTGTTCATTCTGAAGGTCTGTCAAAGCCGAAGTTCACTGAAGAATGGCTTGTTGAGGAGAACAATCCTGTAACCTTTGATGCCTTTCTTTCCTTCTGTTTGCAACCTTTGTTACTGGTTTTTCTTTTATACTCTGGCACCAGGTAGACTACCTTTACTTCTTACACCATGTCATGTACTCCTTGTACACAGTAGGCTGCAGAGCTGCTACTGACCGCTCTGGCTCCTGTACCAAATATGGATGGGCTGCAGAGCTTCCATTATGGAGAGAGGTACAAGATATGTATTCTCTATGGGATACTTTCATGCACTGCTGGCTATAGCTGTTACCAGCTCAGTTAAGGTATGTTGCACAGAGCATCATCTAGTGTCTGTATATTATAATATAGTTTTGGCATTCCATTACAAGCCCCAAACAGGTTTTGTGCTTGGGGGGATGGAAAGGCTAAAGGTGTGGCTGGTCCAAGCATGGGGGCAGAAGGGTGAAGGAGCAAAATGCACCCTTTCCCCACGTGCACACCCTAGAATGAGACTGGCCACAACATAGCGCAAAGTTAGTAAAGTGCTTTAGAATGGATGTTGGAAAAGTTAGATTCTATTTATTAATAACTCACAAAAACAAACCAAAGTGTGTAAGGATCCATGCTTCTGTTGTTGATTTACAACATATTTTAAAATGTTATTCTTTTGAGAACATCCTTGCTCCCATATATTGAAAGTACCTTAAGATTAAAAAAAGAAATCTAGCGGCTAGCTGGGCTGTGCACTTTTGCTGATGGGCTCGGATGGCTGTTATGTTTGTTTGGTAGAGGTTGTTTACAACACCTATACGATGGATTAACGGGTTTTGACTTCATATATTTGTTGAGCAAATTTGAACTGAGTATAATTAGGAAGTGCTGTACTCTCCACTTTGTCAGGGCACCTAGCTGACCTCTCCTATCGGCTACTCTAATTACAGTGGGAGTGGGCTGCTGGGCTCTGATTGCAAACAGAGAAGCTTTTGTTAGTAGAACTTCCCTCTTTTATAAACCCGTAACCACTGGCTGGCAGGAAGCCCAATGAGCACTTGATAATTAAGCTTCTATCTAAGAGATTTTTAGTCTAAAGCCAACTGAGACATTCAATGATCCGGCTACAGTACTGTACTTGAAGAATTGAAGGGGCAGGGTGGGGGAGGAGAACAAAAGGAAACCTTCCTGAATTAGGCGCCAATCATCAGGTGCCATCTCTGGCACTAACATTTAGTAACTGATAATTGCTGTAGCTAGGGCCATTGAGTCCTGCAAATATTATCCAGTAAATTTTAATTAGCACCCTGGGGATTGAAGAGTTTCAGAGTAAGCTCATGGGAGACTCCCCCAACCAGTGGCAAAGTGTGCTGAGTAATTTTAGATCAGCCTGCCTGTCAGAGTGGATCAGTGTCATCTTGCTGCTTATGCTGATGAAAATGCACCTGCTTCTACATGGAAATAAGGTGCATTATCTGCCAATTTGTGCTGCTTATTTTCACTGCTGCCCGCATTTGACAAGTGGGAAATGTGAATGCATGGATTATTTATTCCTAAACCAGGGGAATGGGGAGAAGGTGAGATGGGGTGTGATGCATTTGGCATTAAAGGGCACACCATAAATTTTCTAATTTAGTTTTTAAATAAACGTGACATGGACTTTTACTAAAAGTTCAGAGTGGCATATACTTCTGCCTTATATCTGTGGCAGATATGTTTTTTAGCATAAAGAGGAAACCTAGTCATACGGGGACATCAGAAGTAGGCAACAACACTGCTGAGAACAGAGCAAGCAATATTATATTATTTTAATAGCCATCACTTTTCAAGAGCTCATAGAATTTCATAACAAGTGGTCACACTAGCATAGCTTCAGTTGCCAAAGCTCTGAATCCAAGTCTTCACTGGCACTTATACAAACTGAACTGCAATGTATAACAGTTAGCTACAGACATTGAATATACATAGCTATGTATGTGCTTTGAGTCTGGTTCTCCTCTTACTTACACTGGTTTAAATCAGGAGTAACTTAACTGAAGTCCATGGAAGGCTGGGCTCTGATTTCAAATAGAGAGGGTTCCATTAGCCTATAGGTCTGAGGGGCCTGTCTTACAACTAACGCAAAGGAGCAAGGGATGATTTTGCAGGAGAGATGGAGCCAAATCTTCACCATGGCTCCATTGATGAATTGTCCCGTGGGGGTTAACGATACCTACTGAACTGGTATCCAACCTGTTCAGTATAGGGGCCAAACATAGTGTTTCAAAAAGGTCAAGGGGCTATCCTCAGTAGTTTGAGGTAGATTCTCTACCTTGTTCCCCCAGTCCTGGGGAGTCCGCAGCAGGTGTAGTGCTAATTCCAACATCTACCTCTAGTAGCACTGGGGCTGGGAAGGAAGCGTGGTTGGGGCACACTGTGCTTTGGCTCTCCCCATCTGATGCATAGCCCTTTCTGAGGCTGGTGCAGGGAATCCGAGAGCTATCATTTGTTGTTGGTTCTCCCACTAAGCCCCTCCTCTGGCCTGCCTTGGGTGGCTGTGTGGAAGAGGGGAGCCATCCTTTATTAGGCTCAGACAAGCCAATCAAACTCCTATCCTGTCTTCTGGGAGCTCCCACAGCCCGATAGGGATTCAGGGAATGGAGCTGCTGGACTGCTCCCTCTCCCTTCACTGTGATGCACCAGGCAGCCAGTGGGGGAGCTGTTCTACAGCTGCAGAGAACAAAACAGCTGCTCAGAGTACTCCTAGCTCATAATAGCAGCCCTCAAGGGCCATAGCAGCCTTGAGGGCCACAAGTTAGGTACCACTGATTTATTGTATAACTCTATCATACATAGGTGGTGGTTTTGTTATATGTACCATGGTAGCGCCTACAGGCCCCAAACAAGATAGGGTTGCTATTGTGCTAGGTGCTGTACAGACAACTGGTGAGAGATGTCCTTGCCCCGAAAAGCATTCAATCTAAACAGACAAGGTAGACAAAACGTTGGAAGGGAAATGGAGGCAAAGAGAAGTGAGGTGACTTCCCCCAGGTCACACAAGAGATCTGTGGCAAATCCAGGAATAGAATCCAGGTCTCCTGACTCCCTGTACAATGTACAGTCCCTGTACAATGTACACGTCTTGTAGTTCTATACATGCAGTTCAAAGGTGGATCCTTATAGTATAGAGTTCATAGATAGTTCCTGGAGCCACATCCAAGGGCTTCTAGCTTGAAAACTGCCATCTCTGCTAATATATTATAGAAGTTATACAATTATTTCTTCTTTTTCTTAAAATGAGAAAATGATGGATATTTAGAATTCCTAGATTTTTTTTTTAAATACTATACAACAAACAGATTATTGATATAGAAGCTACAGAATACACAATTCCTGCAAATGGTTGTGAAAAGGTTAAGCTCTTAAAATTGTTTAGGCCTCTGGAGTGGGCAACATTCTTCAAAAAGTGCTAAAGGAAGTGAGGACAGGAATTGGAGAAGCTTTATCTTATATTGTTACAAGTTCACTTAGTTCAGGAGAGATCCCTGAAGGCTTGGAAACTGGCCAGCATAATCCAATTATTAAAGAGGAGGCCTAGAGCCATACCAGGAAATTACAGACCAGTTAGTTTAACACCAATTGCAGGGAATGCCTATAGAAACTATTTTAGGGTTTCCAGGGAAATTGGAAAAAACACATTTAATCAAAATGAAGTAACATGCAGGGAAAGTCTATCATGCTGAGGAATGCTATGATTGCAGAGTCTACGATTTTTTGCTCAGCTTTGTGATGTTTCACTTTCTTCCAATTTATTTATAGGCTTTTCTGTAGTGCTCATCGCCATAGTACCCGAGCCTATGTCTCTCTCTGCCCTGCTAGCCCTGCAATCTATTAAATGACGTTTTTTACAATAGTGGATAAGTGGTGTCATTGGACTTTATACCTATCTGCTATAATTACACCAATTATCTAGTATTGTCAAGCAGATCATTTTGTGTAGTGCCAGTAGGCCACCTGTCCCTGCTGACCTAAGTGTCTCCTCTCTGCTTGTGAAATTAGTTAGCACACTCTGGTAGATGGTACTTCTTTTTGAAGGGGCCAGTTCAGTGGGGCAGGATCAGGCAGTCTTGGTCTGACACTGCTAGGAAGAAAACGGGAGGAAAGAAGACAGAAAAAGAAGACATAAGAATGGCCATACTGGGTCAGACCAAAGGTCCATCCAGTCCAGTATCCTGTCTACCAACAGTGGCCAATGCCAGGTGCCCCAGAGGGAGTGAACCTAACAGGTATTGATCAAGTGATCTCTCTCCTGCCATCCATCTCCACCCTCTGACAAACACAGGCTAGGGACACCATTCCTTACCCATCCTGGCTAGTAGCCATTAATGGACTTAACCTCCATGAATTTATCTAGTTCTCTTTTAAACCCTGTTATAGTCCTAGCCTTCACAACCTCCTCAGGCAAGGAGTTCCACAGGTTGACTGTGTCTGTGTGAAGAAGAACGTCCTTTTATTAGTTTTAAACCTGCTGCCCATTAATTTCATTTGGTGACCCCTAGTTCTTATATTATGGGCATGAGTAAATAACTTTTCCTTATTCACTTTCTCCACACCACTCACGATTTTATATACCTCTATCATATCCCCCCTTAGTCTCCTCTTTTCCAAGCTGAAAAGTCCTAGCCTCTTTAATCTCTCCTCATATGGGACCCGTTCCAAACCCCTAATCATTTTAGTTGCCCTTTTTTTGAACTTTTTCTAATGCCAGTATATCTTTTTTGAGATGAGGAGACCACATCTGTACGCAGTATTCAAGAAGTGGACATACCATGGATTTATATAAGGGGAATAAGATATTCTCTGTCTTATTCTCTAGCCCCTTTTTAATGATTCCTAACATCCTGTTTGCTTTTTTGACTGCAGCTGCACACTGCGTGGAGGTCTTCAGAGAACTATCCACGATGACTCCAAGATCTCTTTCCTGATTAGTTGTAGATAAATTAGCCCCCATCATATTGTATGTATAGTTGGGGTTATTTTTTCCAATGTGCATTATTTTACATTTATCCAGATTACATTTCATTTGCCACTTTGTTGCCTAATCACTTAGTTTTGTGAGATCTTTTTGAAGTTCTTCACAGTCTGCTTTGGTCTCAACTATCTTGAGCAGTTTAGTATCATCTGCAAACTTTGCCACCTCACTATTTACCCCTTTCTCCAGAACATTTATGAATAAGTTGAATAGGATCGGTCCTAGGACCAACCCTTGGGGAACACCACTAGTTACCCCTCTCCATTCTGAAAATTTACCATTTATTCCTACCCTTTGTTCCCTTCTCAATCCATGAAAGGATCTTCCCTCTTATCTCATGACAGCTTAATTTACGTAATAGCCTTTGGTGAGGGACCTTGACAAAGGCTATCTGGAAATCTAAGTACACTATGTCCACTGGATCCCCCTTGTCCACATGTTTGTTGACCCCTTCAAAGAACTCTAATAGATTAGTAAGACATGGTTTCCCTTTACAGAAACCATGTTGACTTTTCCCCAACAAGTTATGTTCTTCTATGTGTCTGACAATTTTATTCTTTTAAACTATTGTTTCAACTAATTTGCCCAGTACTGAGGTTAGACTTACCGGTCTGTAATTGCCGGGATCACCTCTAGAGCCCTTTTTAAATATTGGCGTTACATTAGCTATCTTCCAGTCATTGGGTACAGAAGCTGATTTAAAGGACAGGTTACAAACCATAGTTAAAAGTTCCGCATTTCACATTTGAATTCTTTCAAAGACAAATTGAAAGAGAATGGAGTGGCTGCCAAGTACCCAGCATCTCATAGGAGTCTGCAGCATCTGGACACACCTCCTGCACTAGGCAATGCCATCAGACCACAGCTGGGTATTAATGAAAGCCATCCACCCTATTGAAGACCATTAGTAGTAGTATCAAGTCCCTGCTTGTTGCTCTTATACTTCTATTATCTTTTAGAACTAAATAACTCCAAACAGAAGTACCCAGTTCAATGCACCGCATTTAACAATTGGGAAACTGAGGTTCAGCAAAGATAACAGACTTGCCCAAGGTCATAGAGTAAGTCTGTGGCAGAGAAAAGATTAGAACATGGGTTTTATGATGTCTAATCCACTAGATTTCACTGTCCTTCAGAAAGATCACTGATATTCACTCAAATCACTGATTTTTCCCCCACTATCTGTAAAATCAGGAAAATGTTTCCCTCTTAAATAATATTTATAAAGTGTAGAAGTGCAAAATAACATTGTCATTCAAAGGCAGAGGTAGGAATAGAAACCAGAGCCTCTTGGCTCCTCATCTATGTTTAAAGTGGCATTTGGGATGGAAGATGAGAATACGACACCACCACCTTTCCTGCTGGGATTTTTCAAAATTCACAACAAATTTTCACATGAAAGCAGATTTCCCATTCTTCTTGAACACCCAGAGAATGATATCCCAATTTCGCAGATGTTTTTCCAAACTGAAACAGACAAATTTATATGGGGAAGATTGGGAAGAAATCTTTTTTATGAATATCTTGCCCAGCTCTAACCATGAGGCTTGTGCCTTGTGGCAAGATTTAGTTTTCTCTTTCATCTCTGAATGGTGGGTGTCAAATCTAGTCTCGAATTGGTAAGAAAAAAATACTGTTGTCACATGTACAATTTTTATAGTTGCTCTTTGTAGCTGAGTAACTAAGGGCTAGGTCCCACCCTTACTGTTGGGAGCTATGGACCAGCAGTAAGAGCCCACAGCTGTCTTACCAGCATAGGACAAAATAGACAGAGTAGGATATATTTGCACACTGCTCTCTGTGGTATACACAATATGCCCCTAACTGGTAGACCTTGCCTTTGTGGGGTGACGGTATGCTCATAATCTCTCTCAATGGGAATCCTGCCCTGATGCATGGGTGTGTTTGAAGTGGCGATGGGCATAAAAGCAGCTGTCCTACATCCAGTCATGCAATACTGGGTAACATATCCTTGTGTTTTCCACCCCCCAAAAAAGGAAAAAAATAAAGCTATTTCCTCCAAATATGGACAGTTCTGGTTATCAAAATCTTCTTGAAATATTTTCACATTGGAGAACTTTCTCAGGGTCATCATACTATATGCTAAAGCAGCCCTTGAAACACAGACCTGGTCTACCAGACAGCTGTATCTGCAGCCATTCTAAAAAACTAATATAGATGTCAGCGAAAGTAGGTCTCTTTATTACTCACTGAAGTGCTTTCTTAAAAAAAAGTTGAATGGTAAAAGATAAGTTAAAAGCACTGTATTGTATATTGTTGGAGGGGACTGGTCTAAAACAAAGCTCAGCCCAGCAGTATAATGACATCAGGATGGGCCCTCACACAGAACAACAGAGCGCTACACACAATTCCATTAATTCAGCACTTGCTTATCCCTTCAAATCAATCAGTTTAGCTCCCTCTCCCACCGAAATTAATCAGTTCCCTTCTCTCCCATTATCTCAGTGCTGGTTCTCAGAAGCTCAGACTCAGGTCTTCACGGCCATGTGGCTGTAGTGTCCTGCTCAGTTCTCCTCTGGACTGAGCCGCCTCAGCGATGTGCTGCCTCATACATTTTTAAGGCCAAAAGGGAGCACTGTGATCATCTAGTCTGCAGTGATTGCAGTGGCTGGTTCCTCTCTTCCCATGCCAGGTTCCTGAAGCTCTTCTCATCCTGGTGGCTACAGCGGCTGGCTCAATTCTCTCTCAACACAATACCCCTTAAGTACAACTACATGGCTTCTCTCTTCATGACTGCTCCATTTCTCTTGGTGGACGTACAGATCCTCCTGGCATACAGGAGTGGGATTCATATCCTTGACATTGCTCAGACACTTTCTTTGAGTGAAGGAAATTATTCGTGTGTTTGTATGTGTAGTTCTGCCCTTACTGCAAATGAGAGTTCATTGCAAGCTGGGAGAAATGAGACCAATTCACAGATATATTGACTGCAGAGAACATGTGACTTAAGCCATTGAAAACAAGTTAAATGAGAATCGAAACTGCCGCTCCATGTTTAGTTCATCCTGCTATGTCTGTTACACCAGATACATAGGGCCAGAGTCAATGCATTAGTGCATCCCCTGGCAAAGGGCCAGAGCAGCTGGAAGTCTGCCTGGAAGGTGGGCAGCTGTAGTGTGAAGAGCATGCAACCTCCTTGCCACTGGAGGGCTCTGTGGTTTAGGATGGGTTATGGTTAGGGTTTCTGGGAGATGCATTTGATTCAGGGCATCTCAGACCTTCTGCAGTGTGGGGCAAAAGAAATACTTTTTCAACACGGGTTAGTTAACCCAATTATAAACATCCGTTAGCGTCTATTGTAGACAGTGTAGAGAGACACTAAAGTTGACAAGCTACCATGCTTTTAAATACCACTGCCTTTGTCTACACTAGGTGGGGAGTGGTATTTAAAATGTATTTTGTTAAATACATTAACATGCTTGGCTATAAATGGCCCCTCCAAATCCGTATTGAGGCATGTTGATAGGACTGCTTAGGAAGGCATGTAGTGAGGCTACCTATGCCTGCTGTGCAGTAGCGGTGCCAGCTTTGCCGGCGCCCTAGGCGGCGGAAGGTCCTGCCCCCGAAATCCCGCCCCCAACAGCGGCGGCGGAAGGTCCCGCCCCCAAATTTCTATGGGCGGCGGGGGCGCAGGCGCCCCCAAAATAGCAGTGCCCTAGGCAACCGCCTAGGTCGCCTAATGGGAGCGCCGGCCCTGCTGCTGTGTAGATAAGTGGAGGGCTTCTTTCTCTGGTGCTTTTAATCCAGCACCTTACATAATGAGCAATAGGTTCACAAAGAAGGAGCGTGTGTGTGCGTGATCACAGTAACTTCAAGAGTAGTTTGCTTAAACACAAGCAATTTTCAAACTACTTTACAATACAAAGACTTAAAACTATCCATACATTATATATGAAAGGCATGTTACAACATGATTTGTTATGTTAGTAAAATTTTACTGTCTCGTACAGCCTTGCCGACATTAAAGCTGCATTTTAGATTTGTGTCACTTAGTTAAAACACCATTTCGGGTGAAGTTGAGGTAACCAGAAAAAGACAATGAGTTAGCAGCATGTATTTGGAGGAAACAAATTAAGTTACTTTGTGACATGCTTCTTGCTGTAGCAGAACAGGGTGAAAACTTTGCATTTAAACAGCTTCAATTTTGAACTTTTTGAAAGTTTCCAACACAAAGATCACCAACTCTCGCACTCCTTCCAGCTTTAACAAGGGTTTGCCAGCAGAATTTCCTTTTATTTTAGTGAAAATGAAATTTTAGGCTTTAAGGTAAGGCAGGAACTTTTAACTTTATGAAAATTCAATCAATTCAATCGATCAGCATCCGTTAATTTTCAATTATCATGGCAAAAATTCCATTTCCATAAAATCAATAGCAGTTTTCCTTGGGGAAAACTGTTTTTCCACTAAGACCAATATTTGAGAGAGAGATTCGTTCTGCTTGTAAAACACTTTAAAATCCAAAAGGCATCAGTTTTGCTTTTGATCAGAAACATTTCTTATGGCTCTATGCTGCACAAGCCAAATCCTACTCATGTGATCAGCTGTGCTCAGTCTCACAAGAAACCTTTTCAAAAGGGGGAAGGAGCTCAAGTCCTATAAACAGAATAAAGCCTTCAGATTTACTCTTTAAAAAAATGTGCTGTGACTTAACAGTATTTGTTTTTTCTTGATTGTTTTAGACTTAAGGAAAATGATCAAATTTTAAAATAATTATAAACAATGTCTTGCAAAATAATACACACTCAACTAATTGTCATTTAGAAGTTCATAGTTAGCTGTTCCATATCTACCATCTCTCTTAGGCACTTATTGTTGTGGTATCAGATCTCAAAACACTTTAATGAGATTGTTAGTAGTATCGCCATTGTATAAATGGAGAAACTAGGATACAGTGAGGTTCAGGGCTTGTCTACACTTAAAACACTACAGCAGCACAGCTGCAGGCCTGCATATGCATCGCTGTAGCGCTTCAGTGTAGACGGTACCTATGCCGATGTGAGGGGTTCTCCCATTGGCGCAGGTAATCCTTGTCCCCGAGAGGCTGTCAGTAGGTCAAAGAAAGAGTTCTTCATTGTTAGTTAGGTAGGCATAGCTACATCTCTCAAGGGTGTGGTTTTTTTCACACTCCTGTGAGAGACAGCTATGCTAATATAAGTTCTCAGTGTAGACCAGTGCTAAATGACTTGTGTAAAGTCACACAGCAAGTTAATGGTAGAGTTGAGTTGAAGATTCAAGTAATCTGACTCCTTGCTTATGTGACACCTATAGTGCTAGCGCATGCTCATTCTACAGAAGTTTATTTACTAAACAAGACTGGTCACCACATCTGCTCCATAGAAAAATAAGACACTGACTGACCAGGTGCCAGCTCTTGCCAAGGATTTAGGCCTCAGCCGAGCACTGGGAAATTCATTGCTGGAAGCCAGTCTGTTTCACCTGTGTGTTAGTATGGTTAAGCTGGGTATTGGACTTATACCAATGCGTTTAGAATTTATGTAATACTTGTAAATTGCTACATGCGTATAATTTCTTGAATACATACTAGAAGGTAATATTTGAGTTTTTGCTTTGTACCTGCAAAAAATGTTTGCTCTGAAATGGTGAACCCAGTCAGGAAGAATCATCTCATCTCCTGCCCATCAAGAAGGTCTATCAAAACTAAATGGGCCATTGTGGGACATCATACAAACACTTTATTAATTGCCCCTTACACCCATGAAGAGGCTACATTCAAAAGGGCTCATCTCATCAGCTTGGATTCTGGAAGAAGGAAATGAAAAATGTTTTTGTCAGCTATTTTTAATCTCTTTTGCTGTTTTGATCTCATAGGGCCGACGCTATGAAACAGAAGCAGGGATCCCCAGGGTCAACCTGGATTAGCCCTAAAAGACAGTCAGAGGTGGCAGATTACTACAACTCTGTCACCTTTTGAAACCATAGACTGTTACTCATTTGTCTCTGTTTGCCTGGTTCAACTTTGTAATAACTCTCTCTCATTTCTTTTCTTAGTTAACAAATGCTTAGATAGTTTATTATAGGATTGGTTACAAGCGTTGTTTTTTAGTGTGAGATCTAAGGTGCAAATTGACCTGGGGTAAGTGACTGACTGGTCCTTTAGGACTAGGAGTAACCTGAATATTGTTGTGACTTTTGCTGTAAAAAGTTCACACTGGTAAAATCTAATTATTGAACATACACCCCCTTTGGTTCTCTACCCTGCTTCTTGACAATCTGCCCTGAGGTTGGCATTCATTGTCGTGAGCCACTATAGACAGCATGACAAAGACAATTGTTAAAAGGGAACACATCTTAGACCTCAAAGCCAGTGTTTAACACTGTGGTGCAAGTAAAACGGTTGAGGCTTGTTCTTCTACTTGTTAGACTGATGATAGGTGTCAGATGGAAAAACGATGTAGCCAAAATAAATGCTCCTATTCCCACATCATGAGCTCTGAATAACCATCAAACAGCTTCTTATTTAGATGGCATGAAAGGGGTAAAAAAATGAGAAACCATTACTGAATTACAAGGGAAGCAGGTAGACCTGAAGCAATGAGTAAGTGAACAACATACAGTACAGAGCAAGCGTTAAAAGATATTGTTCAGTCATAAAATCCTCAGGGAAAAGACCATGAGGTATCTAGTTTGTTCTGAATACTGTCTTCGCTAGTGTTCTCTTAGTTTTAGTTTTATTGACAATTCAATGGCAAAGTGAGCCTCCCAATATGTCACCATCCATTGTATGCAATAACTGATTCTGCAGCCCTTACTCACTTACTCGTGCAATTAATCCCATCGCTATCAATGGATTTACTCATGTGAGTAGTTCTTGTTATGACAAAAAACAGCTGGTGGGTAATATGATTCTTATAAATATATTTGGCTATGAGTCAGAAAGCATCCCTACTCAGGACAGTACTTAAGTGCATGCTTAAGTCCCATTGAAGTCAATGGGATTTGAGCATACACTCAAAGTTATTCAGGACTGCATTTAGACACATACTTAGAGATGGCTGTACATACATGTTTAAGTGCTTCCATGAATCAGGGCCATATCTTGTAACCATTTCGTAAAGTCCACTGAGTGATTTAGGGTCTGTGGATGGCAAGGAGGGATATAAACAGCATTTATTAGTACACACGGCTGTTTGTTTTGCATATGAAAAGCAAAACCTTTGCAAGGAAAAAAAGAAAACTACTATGTTAGCTTTATCCCAAACTTAGTTCTCTCAAGGATTTCTACTTTGGAGCAAATATTGGTTCCTATGGCCATAGAGGTTTAGTTTGTTTGTTCTGCTTTACCTCAAGCTGCCTGATCCCTGTGTATATTATATTCCACAAGTCCAGGACTTCTTTACTAGCAATGTTGAGAAAGTTCTGGAGGTTTTCAGGAGAAAGAAGCAGGCATCACCCAGGAGCCACAGGGATAAATCCCTTAGTCTTTCTATATTGTATAGATTACTTGCTTTTCCTGCCTTCCATTGTATTAGTTAAAACAAGTGAGACCACCTGGGGCAAACTACACGTGCCGCCTAGAATAAAGACGGCATTACTTGGCCATAAATGTCTAGATAGGAAAAGGTTAAGAAAAATAAGAAGGTTGTTCTCAGTTAGCATCAAAGGGGATGCACTAGAGACCAAACATAGTGAACAATTCACTGACAACAGTCCAGATGTGGGAGCTGACAGTACCAGCCTCAGCAAAGGTTCTTACAGTATAAGCCATTTCTAATCCTCATTCTACACAGAGAAAGACAAGTTGAAACGGCAGGATAAATACACT
Source organism: Platysternon megacephalum (assembly GCA_003942145.1). Lineage (NCBI taxonomy): Eukaryota > Metazoa > Chordata > Testudines > Platysternidae > Platysternon > Platysternon megacephalum. Next base: position 18,169,035 of record QXTE01000004.1, read on the forward strand.
GTCTCAATATTAACCATTTACAGTAACTTTAAAAGTTTCACAAAATTTATGCTGGAAATTAAGCTACAGCACAAAATACACTTTGCCACATTCAGGCATATGAGTATACTGTAACACACGTTCCAGTGTTACAGAGGATTCTGTAAATGACAATAGTAACAGTCCCAGTTTATATATAATAACACTTGGCAGTTTTCATCTTCATTAAGCTTTACAGGCCCTGGGCCTGATTCTCCACTGCCTTGCACCTACTTTGGTCCTTTACAGCTGTGCAAAAGGCGTTTAAAATGCGACCGGATCCCAATTGATACCCTTTTACCCCTACTTTACCCTGGTGTAAATGGCTACACAGAGTGCAAGCGAGCAGAGAATCAGGACCATTAAATACTGATATTAACAAGCCCTTCCTCAAGCCCTGTTTGTTTTGATCCACTCTGCAATGCTGACCCACACTCCTCTGTCAAATTTATCTGAATGCAGTTTAAAAATAAATTGAATATTTTTGAAAAGTCTCTCTCATACACAAAACAGCAGAACAAAGATGATGCCAATGTCTTCAAGTTCCTTGTTTTTGTAGTCTTATTTTGTCCTGATCTCATAAATTCTTTAACTACCCCATATTGTCTTTTCCTAAGCCATGTCTAGCTTGGACTATATGATCTTGGGAGCATATGTACAAATTGCCTTTCCCTCCTGGTGCACAGTACAACTGATTAGTTATTACTAATCTTCACAATACCCCTGAGGAATAGAAAAGGCCCAAGCCCTCTGAGCAGCTTCCAAGGAGCCCTGTTCCCATGGGACTTTGCAGGGGCACAGTGGTCTGCCTGCATGGAGAACTTTGTAGTTTCAAGACTAACATTACAGGCAGACAAGTTGAGGCAGAGCTCGATATATTTAGGAATAGAACTCTGAAAGTACTGGATGGGGAGTCAGGAACGAACTGTACCTCTCCCCAAATAAAACAATAGTGGTTGGAGTGAGGTGTATTTTTAGGTTTCATTATATTATAACCCCTAAACCAACCTATATTGGATAAGGGTGAAATATAACTCTCTTCTTCAGTGCCATATGAAAGTAAGGCTTGAATTTGAATTTTCTGCAATAAAAAGTAAAGAGGATGGCCAGGATTAACACAGTTGGTAATCTTAGGAGCATATACGGTATGATACTTTGTTCTGACAGAGCTGGGGTGACTGACGTGAGAATGGTTCTGGATCACCTGGATCGATTGGTCTTCCTTCAGTTGTCGTTAAGACTGCGCCAATCACAACACATCCGCCATTCTTCTCGCATTCTTGCCTTTCTTCTCCATGTTTATCCAAAACGTTTAACAATGTCATCTTCTTGGAGGCTGACCAGGTGGTCTTTTCTGTTCTTGCGGGTACCACTCAGTAATGATTGCGGTCCACCTATTGCCCGTGAACTGTGCTATGTGGCCCACCCATCATATCTTATCTTTTTCTTCTCCTCCATCAGATGGTTTAACGTTTCCTCCCTCGCCAGCGACCTACAATTGTAAGTACACACAGAGAGGGTTGTCCTTTTCCATGTTGGCCTAGCACCTGACATTTTTAGCAACCTCTCATCACTCAATTTCCACTCCACCACCGAAGAATGGTTTGATGACACGCAGGGAACTAAGACCCATTTACTCGTGTTGTTTTAGCCATTAACTTTAAGCCATCGTACCTCCTCAAGCTTAGCTAGCCTTCAACCTCTAAGGAGAAGGAGATGCGCTCTTTCTGAGAGAGCAATCCCCCTCCTTGGATTGAATAGTCTGACACCTTTCTAGCATGGTTAGACCTACCAGGGCATATGCCCCGCTACCATAGTTGTCAGACGGCCAGGGTCACCGCTGCACCACGATGAGGCGCTGAGGTAGGATTTTGCAGCAGAGAATGGTTCTATCTTCTGAAAATGTACAACACAGAATATGCTTCCAAATGAATTATTAATTCAAAGCTTCCACCAAACAAAACAAGTTGCCTTTGATTCAAAGAGGATTGTGATGGCTGGGATGATGTTTAATAGACACTGGTGTGATGATAAGCTTGAAAGGAAGGTGAGGTAAACAGTTGCTAAATAAATGCAAGGCTACTTAACAATTTTTAAATTAATTTGCCATTGTGTTTTTAAGAGAATAACATTTTTATAAGTGATACCAGTGAATTTAGAAATATGTAGTAAAGGAAGAAACAAAGGACCCTAGAAAATCATCTTCACATTTAAAATGCAGTAAAAATAGTTAACACTTAAAAATAGTGGTGCATTCATTTATCAGAATTAGAAGGAATACATCACACCTCTATGAGGAAACTTCAGGGCAAAGAAATAAGAATTATTATTAAATTAATTTTATTTCAGGCATTGTCAGAGTGAATGCATTCAGGTACATAGCATCCAATATATAGGAAAGAGATGCATTTTACTCATGGAGGCCCAAATCAGCAAAGCATTTACGTGCATCCCTGTTCAGCAAAGCAACCAGGTAATAATTTATCATTGCTAATGTCAAAAGTTGTCTTTTTTGATCAGGGCCTTAAGCTGCACTCAGTCAGGAAGTGATTGTGTCCTGCTCTCCCAAAGGGAAGGCAATAGTGGGCTCAGAGCTGCCCTCCATGGTTTTTACCAGTCAACAAGGATGAGGATTGAATTTGCAGGTAGGGTTTCCAGGTATCCGGTTTTTGACCGGAACACCCAATCGAAAAGGGTGGCTTCAGTCAGCACTACCAACCAGGCCATTAAAAGTCTGGTCAGTGGCGCAAGTGGGGACCTGGGGCAGCCAGGGACTGGAAGGCTCCATGCGCTGTCCCTGCCCCAGAACCAGCCCTGCAGCTCCCATTGGCCGGGAACCTATTGGCCGGGGGGGATGGGACACACTGCGCAGAGCCACCTGGCCGCCCATGCACCTACAGGCTGCAGGGACCTGGTGGACGTTTCCTCGGAGCCACGGTAAGTGCCGCCGGGACCCCGCATGCCCTCCCACACTCCAACTCCCTTCCCCAGCCTGGAGTCCCCTCCCATACCTTAAATCCCTCTTCCCCTGCCCTCCCCCAGAGCCCACCTCCTCCCAGCTGGAGCTCTGACCCCCTCCCGCACCCCTGCCCCAGCTGGAGCCCCCTCCTGTGATCCAAACTCCTCATCCCTGGCCCCAGCCGGAGCCCACACCCCCTCCTGCACTCTAAACCCCTCAGCCCCAGCCCAGAGCCCACTCCTGCACCCCAAACCCCTCATCCCTGGCCCCCCTCCAGAGCCTGCACCCCCAGCCCAGAGCCCTCACCTCCTCCCACACCTCAAACCCCTGCCCCAGACCAGTGAAAGTGAGTGAGGGTGGGGAAGAGTGAGTGACGGAGGGAGGGTGAAAGGAGCAAGCAGGGGGCTCGGCCTCGGAGAAGAGGCAGGGTATGGTCGGGGCCTCAGAACGGGTGAGGAAGGGAGTGGGGCAGGGTGTTTTGTGTGATTAGAAAGTTGGCAATCCTACTTGCAGGTGGTTAGATGAAGCTCTCAATCCCTCCTCTGTCTCACTGAATGACATAAGAGACATTTACCAATGGTACAGCAGCAGCCAAAAAGCTCAGGATATACTTTGTTTCCCATAAAGAAGGTGCTAAGCTGTTCACAGGAAGTAAAATTCAGTCTGGAAGAGTGGAGGCATTCTAGATTCACCAGCCTGCCCAGCGCTCTGATGAATTAAACTTGAAATTCCTTGGACTGTGATAGAAGAAAATAATTTTTTAGGGCTTGTCTATACAGCAAGCTGCTACTCAGCAAGCCAGGATGTGAATCTACATTGCATTAAGCCAACCTGCAGACGGGGACTTTTAGTGCACTGTAGTAGTGTGCACGCAAGCCAGTACTGAGCAGCAAACTGGTGTGCTGCAGATTCACACCTGGGCTTTCCATGCAGGAACCTGCCACGTAGACGAGCCCTTATCCTCATCATAGTAGTGGCATAATACTAAAACTCTACATGACACAAATAATTGGATTTGCAGTGCATCTTCCATCACAGTTGCTTCATCAGTTGGCCATTTATAAAGTATAGTCACCTATGAGGAAGGAATAGTGAGATGTCAGCTCATGTTTAATGTTAAGCTTAAATAGCATTGACATATATGGAGTTCATGCACAAGTGCAATTTTCAGAAGCATCTTAAGTGACTTGGCAGCACAAGTCTCATTTGTGCTCCTAAGTCACTTAGACACTGCTGAACATTCTATTCCATATGTGTAAGTACTTTGCTGAATCTGGACCTAAACAGAAATGAAAAAAAGATTAACAGTTAATTTCTTTTTTGCTTTCATGAAGCAACAGTAAATTATGGCTTTCTTAGGGATGTTATAAATTGTATAGAGATTCTATTGTAAAGTAGTATTGATTCATGTCCAGTAAACAGGAATACAACCAGTGTGTTAGTAGTTTTACTCTAGGAATGTTGGTTTGGCACAATGTGGGAAAAGCTAGAGAATTCTGATTTCAATCCCCATGGTGATAACATTAATTCTGGTTTTGGTCAGCTGCACATTAACCATTATTATTAAAAATAGCAACTCTTGAAAAAAGAATTGGATAGATGGTATTTTGTAAAGGGGAACACAGCTCCATTGACATGACAGAAAGATACAGGCCTTGAGTTCTGTCATCCCTATCTATGGTGAGTAGGAACTTACTTTGTGGGGTAGTCTCATTAAAATGAGTGTTCACAAATGTGGTACAATTCAGCATGAGTAAAGATGGCAGGATAGGGCCCATAATGCAGTATGAGTGGTAAAGATTCTACCTTTCAACAGGAAATAGTCTTATAGAATCATAGAAATTTAGGCCTAGAAGGGACCTTGAAAAGTCATCAAGTCCAGACACTTGCACTGTGGAAGGACCAAATAAACTTGACAGGTGTTTGTCCAACCTATTTTTAAAAACCTCCAGTGATGGGGATTCTACAACTTCCTTTGGAAGTCTATTCCAGAGCTTAACTACCCTTACACTTAGAAAGCTTTCCTAATATCTAACCTAAATCTCTCCCTCCCACTTTGTTGTTAGTATGGCAGCCACAGTGTGCTAGGGTTTTACAGACAATTGTAAAGACAAAGGCCAAGATATTCTTAAAGTTAAGCTCCTAAATCCATATTTAAGCATGTCTATATAAATGATCTGATTTTTCAAAAGTGATGCAATTGACTTCAGTGACAGCTGTTAAGTGCTCAGCATGTCTGAAATAAGGCCATTTATTTAGGGGACTAAAAAGACCCAGATACACAATATGGCATTGATTTCCGTGTGAGTTAGGATCCTAAGTACCTTTGTGGATCTGGGCTTTGATCTCTTTCCTAAACAGTTAACTCTCTAAGGCCTTGATCCTACAATGAGCCCATATGGAGCTTCACTAAAATCAATGGAGCTCTGCGCTATGAAATATGAGTGTGACTGAGTGGAAAAGCTTCATATGTATCTAATTCATTCCAGGATGTTTGTTTGGAATTTTTGTTTGCTTTTGTTATCTTGGAAGCCCCCAAAGTATTTTACAGAACCAGAGGAATACAGACACCATGGGAGTGGATGCCAGTAACAAACTGGTATACAGCACAGTGCACAGCAACATAGGAGGAGAAAGTAAATTTCTACTCATATAAAAAGTGCTGTGGAATACTTTTAATGGCTGCAAGAGCAGACAGGACTCTGGATTTTGAAGTCTTATCCGAAAATATAGCTAAGGATAATATACAGTGTAATCATAAAGTGTAATGAAATGGAAGAATTACTACAGAACAGTAATACTGAATTTTGATTAGAATTTGAATAGAACCAGTTGCATTACATAGTAAACAGTGCTTACTGGGAGGGTGTATCTAGTGGGATCCTAGGGGTCAGTCCTGGGTCCTGTACTATTCAATATTTTCATTAATGACTTGGCTAATGAAGTGTAGTGTATGCTTATAAAATCTGCAGATGATACAAAGCTGGGAGAGGTTGCAAGCACTTTAAGAGGACAGGTTTAGAATTAAAAATGACCTTGAAAAATTGGGGAATTGGTCTGAATTCAACAAGATGAAATTCAATGAAGATAAGTGCAAAGTACTTCACTTAGGAAGGAAAGATGAAATGTACAACTACAACGTTGGGGATAACTGGCTAGGTGGTAGTACCACTGAAAAGGGTCTGGGGTTAAAGTGGATCACAAATTGAATATGAGTTAATAATGTGATGCAGCTGTGATAAAAGTGAATATCATTCTGGGGTGTATTAATTGGAGTGTCTGATTTCGACACAGGAGGTAATTGTCCTGCTGTACGCAGCACTGCTGAGGCCTCAGCTGGAGTATGGTGTCCAATTGCTGGCACCACACTTTAGGACAGATGTGGACAAACTGGGGAGAGTCCAGAAGAGAACAAAAATGATAAAAGGTTTAGAAAACATGACCCATGAGGAAAGGTTTACAAAAAAAATCTGGCCATGCTTAGTCCTGAGAAAAGAAGACTGAGGGGGGACCCGATAAAAGTCTTCAAATATGTTAAGGTCTGCTATAAAGAGGACTGTGATCAATTGTTCTCATGTCCACTAAAAGTAGGATAAGAAGTTTCAAATATAGTATAAGATATGTTACAGGAGACTGATCTGATTGGATTCAGAGGTTGCTTCTACAAATGAGTTAACTGGATAATTCATTTATCTTTCATTATTAGTTAACTTCCAACAGTGTGCCCAGTGCTGTATAAAACACACAGGAACGTTTGGTTCCTGATACACTGAGCTTAAAATACAAGGGCTCAATTGTGCTTTTTGAGACCCCTCTAAACACAAATCCTTCCCTGCTTTCTCTTTTCAGTGGAGGTGGTGGGTTTTAGGGGGAGGAAAAATAATTTACTGTCTGTACAAGCAGCAAAGTGCAAAACCACTCAGTTGCACAGCTGCACTGACTGGCATAGAAGGGCAGAGTCTTAGAGCTTCCGGCCTCTTCCCACTCAATCTCCATTCGCCTGATATGGAGTGGGGGGAGCAAGTGGGCATTCTCTATTGTGCCTGTATCCAAGGCCTGGGTAGCCCATGGAGTGGTTCTTACTCCTCTTTACTGCCCTGTACAAATATGTAATTCAAGTCACAGTCTAGCTCTAAATGAGTAGGCCAAACAAGATAGGTACAAATTACCCTAGCAATTGCAGAGTGCTGCATTTTTTAATAGATATGTAGCAGCACTTACAGGCCAAATCCTGCATTCTTTGCACAGATAACACTCCCCTGGGAGTCAATAGGAGCATTTGGTTAAGAATGCATTATCAGGCCCCTAAGTGCGTTATCACCGGTAGGCTTGGCAGAAGGAAGTGTGTTTTAATGGGACTGTGAGTGCATAAAAATTGTTTATTTTTCCATGCCTTTGTTTTAATAAATTCACCCCACTCTTTGCCCAAGTTTACCATTACCCCACTCAGCTAGCACTGGAGAATGTAAACAACTGGTTCATTTGCAATCCATTATGGCATTTATAACAATATTGCCATCCTTTCAAGACCAGGTTTATTGTGAAATACGTGCTATTCCTAGAGTTCCCCCAAAATTATCTGACAGATTATATATCGTGAATTATTCTTAATTATTATATAGATTGTACATGGGGATTATTCTTAATTATTATAATAATGTAAGCTTAATGATTTATCTTCTCTTAAGAACAATAATTTAAACATTACAAATTACATCAAAATTAATATGTTCTCCTTTGTGTCCCTTGGATGAAATTATCCTCTTTAGTTGATTCTTGGATTTACACATGCTGTACGATTTAACTATCCCAGTTCCCTCTTGATATTTACATTTTTATCCCTAAACTTTTAAAATGACAGGGCATTGTAAATAGTTTTTCTATAATTCCCGCCCCCTTTTTTTTTTAAAGACCTGTGGACCGATGGGAAAGGCTCACTGGCTTCAGCTGCTATTCCTTAATAGGTTTAAACCTCAGTCCAGGGGAAAAAAAAAAAAGCATGTCTTTTTAACTAATACCATGTCATCTCTTTAATCATGCTGATTCTGAATAATTCAGCAAGTATGGAAGTTGCAGGGCGAGGATCTATAGCTCTATCTCTCACTGGGGGGAGTTTATTATTACTGAGTCTGACAGCAGAGAGCCCTGGCAGGTTAATTGCTGCAGCAAGACTAGCTGGGAGTTTGCTGTTGATATATAGTGACTAAAGGGAATGAAGGAGATTGACTATGCCTGTTACAGCACAAATATCTTCATGCGCCTCAGGTTTCTCAGAAAGATATGAGAAATAAATGTTCGCTGTTCATTTTCTGTCTTCACAATACAAATAGCCTTAGGCTGAACGTGGCAACTGCAGCATACAGAATATAAAAAAGAGGAAATTCACAAATTAACATTATTACAAACATTGCTGCCTGAAAGTGCTGAAAATCTATTTCAATATATTTTGCATTTTAATGAGGTGCCAAAGAGATAAATCAGCGCCGTTTGAGTTGAGGAATGCTTGGCTGGCAATGATGTTTTCTGATCATATCATGCCTTCACAGATATTCGATTAAGCAAAACCAGTGTTAATTGAAGGTGTGGGAAATATAACTGCTAGTTAATGTAGTAAACTCATGCTGGTTATGTAGAGCTATTAATCCAATTTAGACAGCCATTCACCAGGAACAGCTGCCTCCTTCCTCTTTTGAAAAACAAAATAGTACTCAAAATTAATGACAAGGTATGTCGGCTCTCAGAGAACAGGCTGAGATCTTTGCAAGGTTTATAAAGACTTTTTTCCATAATCTGTCTGGATATATTCGATCCTATGAATATAGTATTTGAACCCAAGATGCAAAACAATGTTTTTACATGGTGAACAACAATTCCCATTTTTTTCCATCGGGAGGAACTGCTACTTATGTTTCTCTAGGCAGTTTTCTAAACTTTTCTGTATCAAGAGAATAACTAATCAATAGCTTGTTTTATAATCACAATTCAGTTGTTTCTTACCCCAGCTTTGCTTCTCTTTGCAGAAGCAAACACATTTTCCCCTGCTGTTGTTATAGGGAATATCCACAGTGGGCTCTGCTTAGTCTGTATAAGAACAAGCAACCCCTCTGCACATGCTTATTGTTTTCACTAAGTGCACTTCACTGCCCCTTATTGCGACAATGAAAACTAATAAGAAAATTCTTTTCTGGAATTACCGGTAATTAAGAAATATCAACAAGCAAATGCCAAATCAGTTGGTAAAATGAAAGATACGGGCCTGATTTTCCTCTTTCACACTAGTTTGGAACTGGTGAGACTCCATTCACTTCAATGGAGTTCTTCCCCATTACTACCAGCATGAGAGAAGACTCAGGCCCTATCCACTAGCAATGGGAGTGGTTTCTGTATACAACATTCAGCATTAATGTACTATATTTTAGTGCAATGTAGATCTAAAATGGAAGTTTGCTTTAGGAGCTTAGTTTGGGTGATAGAGCCTGGACCACATACAAATGCTTCACTAATGTGTGGATCCTGCACTCCTTGGAGCCAGCACTTCAACTGTTTTTAAAAAAAATATCAATAGCTTTTTAATTACGATGAATTAGTGATTAACCAAGCTTTTATGCCTTATTCATTATAGTCACACATTCTAATGAATAGAAAATGTGTCCATTAGATATTAATGCTGTTGGATCTTTGAGCTACTGATGGACAGTGCTGTCTGGTGAACAAGCAGGGTTGTGTAGGTGAATCAATGTGGGGGTGGGCTTGGAGGATGACATGCCATTAGCTCTGGTAATGAGGCTGTAATGTGAGAAGAAGTTCAGTGGCATACTTATCACTGCGTACACTGCATGCTAGTGAGCCTTCTCATGCATCCATCAGGACCAGCCTTTTCAAATAAAACAATGTATTTTTCTGCCTGGAACATAATTGGTTTAACAATTAACATTTTACAAACGTGATTTAAAAATCAATAAATTGGAGTTTTTTCTTTGCTTTCTGGTTTCTGAGCCTCTTAGACTCAGGTCATATTTTCACTCATTTCTGGGCAAACCGGAGAACTAGTATATGTGTGTGTGTGTGTGTGTCGTGGGTTTTTTTGTTTTTAAATTGAACTGAGATTCTCATTAATCATTATTTATTATTATTAGTGCTACTGCAGGGCCTAGGAGCCCTAGTCTTGGACCAAAATGCTAGAGTGCTAGGCGCTGTGCAAACACGGAACAAAAAGATGGTCACTGCCCCATATACAATTAGAAGCTGAGGCTTTAATAAAAGCACCAAATATTATGAGATTTGTGACTTTTCTGTTGTCCAGAACTTGCAGGTGTACTAGGTTTTGCAGCATGTTTTGCTTTGAAGCTGAATCAGGCTGCCACATTGTGCAACATTCCTTATATGAGAGACAGACTGCCCCAGAATGCTCTGCAGCCTAGGCGGAAGGTACATTAAGTTGGAAATAACGATCATAAAGACTAGTCTAATTTCTGAATGCCATTTATATTTCTGTGCTCATCATGGTCCTTATTGATAACTAAGGTCTCGTACTCCAGCTTTAGACGTCAGTTCACTATTAGTGCTACCCTCCCCATTTTACAGATAAGCAGAGTGGTTGTACAAGGTTACTTCAGGCACAGTTGGGAACAAACTTAAGTCTCTAATATGGCACACTCTGATCAGATCTGTTTAGCCACACTGCCTTTCAGACCAACTGTACCAACTCTATGTGCTTTGGTTGCCTGTGTCTTACCACTAGACATCACTCCACAGCTAGATCCAGAGGCAGAACTCAGGATCCTGATCTCCAGATCTCTAGCAAATTAGTTATGTAGCCCACTGGCTGTATGTATGTTAAATCCCCCTCTAGCGATTACTCCTGTAGCTCAAGTGGAATTGGTCTGTGCAGGGTATCTGAACATGTTCAAATTCTCCTGGGGGGAAGAAAATGGGAGGGGAGAGAAGAGGGACTTTATGGTTGTATGTGACAAACCAATTTCCAGTGTTTTAAAAAATGGTTTAATTCACACAGTGAGAACCTCATTTAAAACAGGTTTCATAGTTAGAAAACCACCTGTCAATTATGACACAACACATAATAAAATAAAGATTTTCCATGTTCGGGTCATTTGCCACATGGCAATTTTGAAGGTGGAGAGCTCTGGTGTAGTCATTCACACCAGCACATTTTGCACTGACTTTGCACTGGTGTAAATTACTATGCATATGGGGCAGGGCTAACAGTTGTACTTAAAAAAAAAAAATGAAATCTGAGATTCTGATGTATTCACTTGAGTCCAGGAGCTGGGGCTTTAAGAAAAAACAAATAATGAAGGAGATTTGCAATAAAATTGTGAGCATTAGCAACATTGGTGGATGTTTGGAGGTTTCTTAGCACTTGTGTGTTGGAAGGTCCTGAAGTGTGGTGAAACTGTGTTGCAGAGGCACCAGAAACCTCTACATTGCTCTTGGCTGGTGATGTTCCTGAGGGGATACTTTATTATGCTGTGGTTGCGCAGAAAATACATGGAATAAAGGGGAAATATTGGGGCTTTCTGGTTGAGGGCCCACACAGATATCATTATACCCCTCTGATTATGATCACACCAGCCTTTCTAAAAGGAGATTGGTGAGGAGGAGAGGCCCTCTGCACAGGGGCCCCCAAGCAAGGGGAATGCACACTGCCCCCTCAAAAAGTGGGCCAGGGGTCAGTCTCCTTGTGTGATCCAGGAGGCATTGTGCCTGCTTAGGACACACATCCTCTTGGAGCTTTTCCTGTGGCTGTGCTCCTCTGTGCTCTCTCCTACTGAGAACCATGCCTTAATTGGCACTTTTAATCTCTACTTTATAAAGCCCCACATCACCAATGTGAAGTATGATAAACCATTCTAAACTAAAATATATAGGTTAATGACTTACCCTAGGTCTCCGAGCAGGTACGTAGCAGGAACCTTAAAGCTCTGGCTCCCAGTTCCCTGCTCTAAAGTTAATGATCCAACCAGCGGACCAAATTCGGTGATGAATCCTAGTCACATGCCACCTGAGGCACATTGCACATACGCTAAGTAGAAGACTATTAATTGCACTGCTTCTTTTGTAATTAGTTCTGTAAAATGTGGTGTTGGTCATAAATAACCAGTGTTACAGTTAACTGTAGTTTAGATTAAGCAAGTCTTTGAGAACTGTTCAGAGCTGGAATTCTGAGCATATTTGTCCTCTGTTGAAACTCTTCAGAACAGGCAGAGACAGGTAATCTAGTTCTGAGCATACATTTACCTCGCAGTTTTGTTTGCCTGGTTTTATATCTAGCCATGTCCATGATTTGTTATTACCAAATTAGATCTCAGAACCTGATCCCTAAATATTGGCATGCAAAGGCTGCACCATGTCCATTGATTTTAATTGGATTGATATGGCTAAACCCCTATGACGCTTTGAAACGATAGCTATTAGATGCCAAAAAATGTCTCTAGTCTAAGAAGACTAAAATCCTTGAAAAAGAAATTGTTTGAAGTAAACTTTTTTTCCTTTGGCTCAAGTGAGTGAAATTTTGGACTGGTGATCTATTGCAGTGTTGTTCATTTACCTTATCAGTCTATCCTGAATATGAAAGAGTGTTAGGCCCTATTCAGCAATCTTTACTGAGGCAATCTCCCACTTATCAGTAGAGCCGGGCAAAAAATTTTGGAAACATTTGTTCAATTGTTGTGCTCAAAAGTCCTCCTGCCCACCAGAAAAAAAAATAAAAAAATCAAACATTTCATTTCGACAATTTCTAAATGAAATATTTTTGTTTGAAACAACTTTTCATTTTAAAATTTCATTAACCAAAATAACCATAAAAAAGCTTGCAGTTGAAATGAAACATTTTGATTTTAGGTTGAACAAAACTTTTTGTTTGACCCAGAACTATTTTTTTAATTTTGATTCATTGAAAATTTTGGTTTTTTTGGAACTGCCAGAGAACAGAAAAAAAGCAATTATTCACACAACCCTATTTATCACACTAGCATGCTGAATAAAGTCCTAATCAGAAGTCCTGTTAATAATTTAGGTAAAATTAAACTCTTAGGCCAAATATTTCCATAGGAATAAATAGTACGTAAACATATGCATAAATGAGTGAGAGGAGGGGATGAATATATATTTTGGTAAATGAAAGAACCAGTGCAGTAGAAAAGCCAGTTAATTAAACTGACACTGTTTTTAAAAACCGCTCCCCTACTCCCATTGATTTGATTCAGAAATTTCTGTTAAAATACCTGAGATTGCTATAATTGCATGTCACTGGCTGACACTGGCCCTTTAAGAGGGAGTAGAGCCAATGCACCCATGACTGGCAGTTAACCCAATTAGGTTTAAAAGAGGGCACCTGTGGCCTAGAGAAACCAGAGACTTGGTGAGTCAGAGTTAAGGAGTTACAAGAAGCTCCTATGAGAGGTAAAGGGGGAGTTGTAGCCTAAGGTGTGCTGAGCAATAAATTTTGTTTGGTTGGCCTAGGCTGGGACATAAACTGCCTGGAAAGAGATTCTGGGTGTGGTTGTGGGTCTTGTGGGAGCTGGGGAGAAGTTCAGCTTGTTACACTGCATTACATTAGAGATGCTTTCTACTCCCCTGGTTTATTTTGTTCATGTGATTGCATTCTATAGAGTCAGTTTCACTGTTTCTCCTGAATGGTCAGTTAGTTTTCCCTCTCCTTGCTATGTGGAAGAGAGAGAAAGATGACAGGTAAATTGAAAGTGACAAAAAATGGTAGAGAGATTCAGGGACAGCTGTGGTACCTGAAACTCTTTATATCACATGTGCTGTAAATGACTAGATTATAATTTGATGTAGCTCTTAAAACTCTCTCTCTCCATGTTCCTCCTTCCTGTGGTACTCCTGGAGGGAAATCCTAAGGAGAATATCATTCACCTTGGCTATGGGAAAAGATAAGTGTAACTTCTTATTGTAGTACAATTATATAGCTCTTCCTGGACACTCTACATCACTGCACCCCCATTAGGATAAATACCTGTTTGCTTTCACATGATATACAATCTCCCTTTCAGTGCATGTCTTCACTCTTTCATTAGTTACTTACCAACTGATTCACTCCCTAAAATAAATGTTAGTCTACAGTATAATTTACTGAATTGAAGCATATAGATAATATCTTTACTCCTCCATTTCACTGGGGGGGGGGGAGTGCTGGACAGGCTATATCTGGGCCCAAGTGGTAGGAGAAACTTCTTTCTCTGAGGTATGATGAGGCTCTATCCACGCTCAAATTAGCAGTCTAGCAATGAAACAGCTATGCTGATTGGAGGGTGTGACTGAAAGCCTTAATTGACTGAGAGAGCCCCACTTTCACAAGGGTAGCCAACTTTTTTGTGAGTGCTGTTTGTACCTGCAAAACATATGCCTGCCTCTTGCACTCTGTTGTAACTCTTTCCTGTGGGTGTATATTCCATGTCAGTAAGAGGGTGTGAGACTAGTCAAGCGTAAGCAAATTTAACTTCGGCAGGAGAGCTGGCAGAACTAGGAAATTAGGTCCACTTAGAATCACCTCTGAATCTGGCCCATAGTCATCCTCACAGTGACAGTGATATTACATGTGATTGATCCTGGCAGTCATTATATACACTCTGTGCCATCTGCTTTCTTAGCAGAATCTGCAGTCTCTCTCCTGGCACCCCACTCACACTACTTTTTACCAGCCTCAAGAAAGGAGTCAATACTAGTGTTTCCCTAAAAAGATGTCAGACAATACTCTTTAATAAAAAAAAAAAAAAAAAAAAAATCTAAACAAACCAACTGTTGAAATCACTTTGATTATCTAAACATAATAGATTTTTAATATGATAAACTGGAGTAGAGAAACATACAGGAAGCAGAGTGGCTCTTTGAATACAGTGCACATTCTTTATGGAAAAAAGTTTTGTGAGCTTGCCCTTATTATGGTAAAATGTTCATATACCTAACTGACCCCAGACATCACAGCCTCTCTGTCACTTGCATCATGTGTAAGACTTTCCTTAGAGTTTCTGCTCGCAAAGAGCCTAGCACAGCTATAGGTCAATTCTGCTTTAATGGGTAAAATGTTTTAGCTTCCCTTTTCTTGCAATACTACTCTCGCTGACCTTTAATTCCGGTGCATTGTACCCTCACCACAATTTCTCTAGAGACTTCAGATTCCCATCCGACGACTTCTGCTCATATGGGGATCAGAGAGGCTGTGCTAGATCACCAGGATCTAGCCTGGGTTTGAGGGTGGGGAACGGCACCACCTTTACCTCACCCAAATACATTGGTTTTATGTGGGTGAAGTGAATTTTGCCCTATGTGAAATAAAGATAGGGAAGTAGACAGTGTTAGTGGGAGCTCCTTGAATGAAGCATCGTCACTGAATATATCAAACACTTGCAGGAGGAATGACTACAGGGATTAAGTATATTTATTTAAATACAAGTCACAAGGGCCAACTGCCCTTTTAGACAGTTTCTGATGTATGAAAATCATTCTATAACAGGGGTAGGCAACCTATGGCACGCGTGCCGAAGGCGGCACACAAGCTGATTTTCAGTGGCACTCACACTGCTCAAGTCCTGGCCACCGGTCCGGGGTGGGGGCTCTGCATTTTAATTTAATTTTAAATGAAGCTTCTTAAACATTTTAAAAACCTTGTTTACTTTACAGACAACAATAGTTTAGTTATATATTATAGACTTATAGAAAGAGACCTTCTAAAAACGTTAAAATGTATTCCTGGCACACGAAATCTTAAATTAGAGTGAATAAATGAAGACTCGGCACAGCACTTCTGAAAGGTTGCCGACCCCTGTTCTATAATGTATTTGTATGTGAAGATGAGACTATAATAAGAAAAGGTGTTCACAATTCACGCACTTTCCTGCAGTATAAGCCCATCAAAGTCAATGGAAAGATTCCCATTGACTTCCAGGGGCTTTGGAGTAGCTCCTGCAAAGGAGTATGAATGTTGCGTTAGGCGGTACTCTGCTGCTCGCCCATCCAATTTTCTCTGCTGTTCCCACCTTACTCTGGAGAAACTGTCTTTTGTGACCGCTCAGTGCTGGGTTCTCTAGTTATTACTTCCAAATGCTAGGCTCACTTCCCTCTCAATGTATTCCTATCAAGGGTGCAAATGTAGTCGTCTCTGATGCTAAGTATTACTGTTAATAATATATTCATGTTGCACGGCTAACTCACTCATAGCAATGTATATTTCCATTTCTATATCTGAGGCTCTGGTACTGTGCAATTTACAGTCTGCAAATAAACGTGCAATCACCATTTTTTAGTGTAAGCATTTTCTCTTTTGGATGAGAACCTCATCCTTTATGCTCTTCCCTTAGTCTTCCATGACAAAGTTCTGTTCACCAGGGTATTTGCCCACGAACAATTTCATACTCTAAAAGTTATGTTCCACTTCTACAATGGTTGTTCTTGACACTGTTGTAAGAATTTATTTTATAATAGCAAATATAAAATATTTACAGATGCAATTCCAAAGCAACAATTCTGCACTTGATATAAGTTTCTTGTTGATTTTTAAAGTAATGCAGTTTTGTACATATCTATTTGTCAGATTAAAAATTACATTGTTACATATCTATGGCTGAACCAAAAAATTCTCAGGACTAATGCAGTGGCCTAACTACGGTACTTCCTCATTAACTGCCAGAGCCAATAAAAATATCATCCAGACAATTGCAAAGCTGTCAAAGCCCTGGGAAAGGAATATAAATAATCAAAAAGCTAGACTGTCTTTATTTAGAGGCAGATTTGCTAAATCTTCTTTCAGGACTCTGGTTTACAGTGAACAGAGGCTAAAAAGCAAACAGTAAACGTACATTAAATTGCAGGACACAATCTGTACATGTAATTGTAAAATTTTACAATATTTAAAATGGGAAAAATCTGGTTCCCACTGAATTAATGGGATTAAGATTTGGCCCTATCTGCATTAACTAATATAAGGATATTTTAGATTATTTCATATATAAAACTTAGAGGCATGGCTTTCTTAGCTGAAAATAGTAAACTCTCTCACTTCTAGCACTTAGCTAACAAAAGGATGAGCATGTAAAATGTGTTGGTAGCCAGTTCTGTATTTATCTTAACTTTTAATAAATACACATGAAAATATTTTGACTGTGGATGAAAGATAGCAAACTACTTCATCTCAAGACTTTCTCTAATGAGAGAAGAAATTGCATTTAACAACAAAAGATTAGAAAGCAAACTTTTACCATAGGATGTTAGGCCCATAGTAATAAGATTACAAAATTGAGCCCTCAGGAAATGGCTCAGAAAATGAATTAAAATTGCTAATAAATCATGCTGGCTTGATGGCCATGCATAGCACACTGTCACATCAGAGATGTTGGTTTGACTTTTCTGCTCCAGTCTCTCTAACTCCTTGAGGCAGAGAGGAGCTGGGAGTACTGTGCAAGCAGCATATTCAGTCCTGGTACTTGTAGGGAGCAGTAGGAACATGTTTTATGGGACTCCGTATGGATCCTTATGTTGATTTAGACAGTGACATTGACTGGTTCTAACATGGAGTTCTGTCAGTCCTCTGTAGCAGGACAAGGCCTTAAGGGTAAGGTGGGTTAAAGTGAGGTAAAGGGGGAGTCTTTGGGCTCAGTGAAGAATGTGTCAGTCCCCTTTCTGTGAGAAAGAAGAGCCTGGAAATTGAAAGGAGAACATAACATTTCCCCCCACACTAAATAGCCTGGGGGATATGAAAAGATGGGGAGAAAAATGTGATCTCTTCATAAGCATAACAAGGAGCAAAGGGCAGGTGCTGCTTTCCTCTGGCTAATGCAATATGTATGAGCTACCATTTCCTCTCCCCCTCCCTCCCCTTCTTTGAGTAGACTAAAGATATTCTTGAAAAGTGGGGGTTGCTACCATAGGAGTTGGTCTTTTCTTTCACCTCACTGAAGAGTGGAGGCTATTTTTGCTTTCTCCTGGACAGCTGAGACGCCACTGACAGGCTGTAATTACTGGCCTGGAGGCCACAGGAAGGTCTGCTGTCTTGCAGAAATCTGTGAGGTCCTGCATGAATGGGTATTTGATACAGCTTATAAACTATCCAGTACAACCTTGTGAGGCCTCTCAAAGAAAGTAACAGGCGCCCTACCCATCCCAAGTATAGATAATACAGATTTTAGAAGTACCTAAACTATATGAAACATTTCTTATTTGCTGAAATGCAGTTTTGGATGACCCAAAACTATTTACAAATCTGTCATGAATCTGCCAAATATTTGGCTATTTTTGGATCTCATTCACAAAATGCCCAACGGTGTTAGTGGCAGTGACAGTTTCTTTATAACTTTTAGCCCAGCGGTTCGGTTCCATTCCCCTGGAATGTGAGAGCTCTTGGTCCAATTCCCTCCTCTGCCTGATGTGTAAAAGAGATTTGAACTCAGGTTTCCCACATTGAGACACACACGTACCAGAATATTTCATAGCACAATCTCTCCTGTTGAATCTGCTTTGCATTTATATGATTATGAATTGCTACCAGGAGTGACTATGACTAGTCATTGGACCAGGGAAAGGGACTCTCTAGACTGGTCGTTGGAATGCTTATCTATTATGTGGGAGACACAAGTCCCTGCCTCTGTGACCACTTTTTAATATAAAAGTGGAGCAGCTTCCTCAGGAGGGAGTGGGAGAGACCTCTGCCATGGGCTAGGGCACTGTCCTGCAATATGGCAGCCCCAAGTTCAAATCCCTTCTCAATATCAAGCAGATGGGAATAGAACCCAGGTGAGTGCCCTAACTATTGCACTGAAGTTCATAACAATGGCACTGGCACAGTCGTCGTCCTCCTGGCTGTTTTGTGAATCTAGCCTCTTAAAATGTCACAAAGCAACATATTTCAGGCCAAACAATAGGCTTCGTTTGACCCAACAAAGATGTCTTTCTTTTTTCAATTCACCAATTTTTTTTCACAATCTTCACATTCTGTTTGGGTCAAACCATTTTTTTTTCAGAATTGCCAGTGGGGATGGGATGGGTGGAATCAATTACTTGCCCAGCTCTAATAGATACATTTCCTGCCAGATCCTACAGGTGTCCATAACACTTGATGATCCACTGATCTAATAAAGTCAGCCTGGACACCTGACCTTATCTATAGCTTGAAGGAAATAACTGAGCAAAGATACTAATCTTAATTCTGAAACAAAATTGATTGGGGTTTAGCTAATCAATGGATTCCATCTGAACAAGGAGCTACCCTGCAACCACCTTCTCAATCCTTTTCCATGGGAGAAGGAGATTTGAGACCAGGAGAACGTTGGCAATAATTTCAACGTCAAGTTATGGTTTTCTGAGCAGGGGTCTAGCTACTGTTTAAGGGCAATCAGCAACTTTTCTCTTGGAGGAAAGTGTGAAATCTGTGTCAGAGGTTTTTAAGAACAGGTGAGAGAAACACCTGTCAGGTCTAGATAATACTTAGTCCTGCCTCGGTGCAGGGAACTGAACCAGATGACCTATCAAGGTCCCTTTCAGTCCTACACTGCTAGGATTCTATCATTGATATTGTCAATGAATGTGAAATTTCTATTGGCTTTCTTTAGCCATGACAGACAAAGATCCATCTCTGAAGTCATAGCACTGAGCCATCCCAGAATATGCAGAATTTCTGTGTACAACTGAAAGAAATTTAATCAGTGCTGACAGCAGGACTTCCTCTTCCTATTTTGATGGTGTTCCCAGATACACAACCAGACTGGGTGCTCACTCTCTTGCGCTGTGTTTTAATCATCTTACCTGCAAAGTAGGTGGAGAGCTCCTTGCAACAAGAACTGCTCAAAACTGTTAGTTAATACAGGCAATCTAAATACAGGTTGGTCAACACAGAGTACTTCAATTTCACTGGATTCTGCACACGTAGTGGTGAAAGAGAGAGCCTCCTCCAAAAACCATACAGTAGGAATGTAAATATATCCATGTTGCACTTAATCAGGCACTTGTCTTCCAGGAAGCAGGCTGAGATTATGAATTCTATTTTCTGATGAAAATACATGCACACTGTTGCATTTTTCAGAAAAATATCCCATTTGAAATTTTGTTCAATACTTGCAAACAAAAGTAGATGAAACTTTTGAACACATGGTAATAGATCTTCAAGTACTCTCCAAAAATATTGTAGTATATATGAAGGACTTGTAGAGCATGCATCCGATGAAGTGAGCTGTAGCCCACGAAAGCTTATGCTACAATACATTTGTTAGTCTCTAAGGTGCCACAAGTACTTCTATTCTTTTTGTAGAGCAGTGTAACTTAATCTTGAGAAGCAGTAAAGCTTCTCTGCCAATTAATAGAACTAGGGAGAAAGACACTGACACTCTTCACATTGAATTGTGATGAATGTGGTGTTGCATCATCATAACTCTTTATCATATATTGATTCAATGCCATAACACAAATATTGCTATGCAATGTTAGGAGATTATTCAACTACACAGTGACATGACAGAGTTTTTACACTTTTAATTGCTATAAACTATGCTCTATAATGTTGTGGCTTTTAGTGACTCCATCTAATACTGTTTACACTCTCCTTTTCCATTGCCAGTCTTCTGGGGGTGTATTGGCTGTTTTCATCCATTTGATCAGCATTGTCTTTGATGTCTCACATGAGACAGCAGTGTGAGAAGGACTCTGACACACATGGTAGCTGTAAGCAGCACCCCGAAGAACTGTATATCATGGATTGTGCGTGGTTGTTGCAGAAGCTAGTGATAGGCGTTCATGCTGATGAAAATATTAATGCTACTGATGGGAAAAGCCTGTAAAGAATCCAGATGTTAGGTTGAGATATGCATCTGAACAGATCAATAAATCTGGATTCGAAATCTTGTGAGAACCAGCCCTGGGACCAATATCCCCCTCTTCCTCTTGGAATGGAAATACCAATAAACCAACTCTCGATAGTTTGACACTTCCATTTTCAGTCTCAGGCAGCACAGAGTCTTGCAGAAGTAAAAACAATGAAAAATGCTGAGTCTTGATGTTCACTGTGTGTTTGGTTTGAATTCTCAGCAAACGTTTTGAGGCATTCCTATCCTATCTGAACTGGATTGGTCTTTCTTAAGTGCACAAAATGTTGTTCACAGTAACTGTGTTCCTCAGAAGTCTCTGATGTTGAGGTTAGATTTGATGTGATGGGTTGGACAAGCTCTGAGAAAAATACCAATGATATTAGAAGGCAAGCTGAAAGTCTTTGGAAAAGATAGGGAATAATTACTAAAGGACTACTGTTAACAGATGGGGTAGGGGAAGATAGTATGATAGCCAAAGGGCCTGTGTTGATTCTGGGGGTGCCCTGGGTTCAGTAGAAGCCTTTTCACTTCTATAGATTCAAATCCTTAGTTTCAGTTGCATGTGAAACCAGTTTGGTGGTTTCATCCTAGTTCCTTATTGAGCACACCACAAAAACAAAACAAAACAAAAAAAAAACATTACACAACCATACACTGTCAGTGTTTGCTGAACGAAGATCAGGAATGGTTCAGGTCAGGAATGAAGAATGTTGGCACTACATCTGTGGAGTTTGTCTGAGTCAGTGCTATTAATCTGCCATTCTGTAGAGCACTGCATAACAAAGAATGTCTTGACCCAAGGAAACTGAAGATGCATATTAGGAACAACTTTTTTTCGTAGAACATGAAGTGGTGTTTCATTTGGAATATATGTGTTAACTCTTGTAAAATATTGTTACTTCCCGTACAAGTGCTCCAACCACTCTTAAGAACTCAGCTACACTTATCTCCTCCTATTTGCAGAGGTGAAAGTGAACAGACTGAAACAATTCATTGGGAGAGTGTGATCAGTGATGGGCTGTATAAATCCCACTCATTAACAGGAGCCTGAGCCCATTAGGTCACTGAATGGCACCTGGAGAGGGGTGTGGCATTATTGGATATTGAACCCAGTGTAGAGGGTGGACCTGGGTTCCTCTACCAGCTGCTGGGAAGGTGGCCCCCTGAGGTAAGGAAATTAAGGACAATTCAGAGCCCAGAGTGAGGAGTGTATAGACCACTGGGCCCAGAGTCAGGGGCTAGAGACCTGACACATGGTCTTGGAATTATTTGCTGGACTTTTGTTTTGTTGGACTCTGTTACCCTGGAAGAAGTGCATTTAAACAGAATGTAGCCAGAGATCTGAGCCACAAGAAGAGACAGAACATCCATGCACCTGCTTGTAGATGGGTACCAGCAGTGAGTCTGCTCGTCTATACAGAGTAAGATAAGAGAACTAGATTTCAAAACACACAGAGATCAACATCGAAGCAATAACATTCTTTGTATTTTCGGATATCTCTGATTTTGCTAAGGCCTGAAATGTACCTTGATGTCAGATAGCTCAAGCCACTGCAGAATGGATGTGCTGAGAAAAAGAGGACTGGGAAAGAGATTCCTGTGGGCATAATCACCCCCACAGGAAAACCCTATCATGATATACCCACCTCTGTGTTATCAGAATGCATGCCCCACTCAGAGCTGCTCAAGAAGGAAATTGCATGGTTGGGGGCAGGTGGTGGGGGGGAGAGAGGAGAGCATGTGGGTGCAATGCAAACATTGTAGAATGAACACACAAAGATAGATGGAACGTCACTAAAATATGTGGCAACTTGTCAAGCTAGCATCTGATGCTCCAACTCAGGGTCAGAAATAATGCTGCCAATGCAAAAAATGCAGTAGTTGCCTATGCACCAAAAGCTTTAACACAGAACTGAGAAAGTTATAATAAATACAGAACTATTTACTGTTGTATTTGGCTTACAGCAGGCCCCAAGTTTTCTTAATGGAAAAAGATCTGAGATTGACACCAGTAGTTTGTGATCTGTTTCTATGTCCTGAACGCAGAGATGGATAGTGACATTACCCCTCTCTTGCCTTACAACAACAGACAGAACAAACCAGGCAAAGAAATGTACAAAGCACACATGCTTCAGAGAGTGTATGTGAATGAGACAGTGATGTCAAAGGGGGGAAGCACATTATACACAATACAGGCAATTGTTGATTTCACGAGCAGATTAAAGGAAGTCAGAGACAGAAAAACATGGAACATTGACAACACAGAGCTCAATTGTAGCTCAGCCATGTGATGATGTGCATGGGAGATATTGTGACTGAGTCACAATGGCTCCTGTGCTCCTTTGGGGAGGAGGTAAGCTGCACTGGGTCTATTCCTGGCAGAGCATAAGTTCCACCTGCGTGGGGGGTTCGTAGTATCTCTGCAGTGTCTGCTTCCTCTCCTATACTGCCATGCAACCTGTACTATAGTAGTAAGACTGATTGCCCTCCTAGCTACACTGACTTAAAATCATGCTGGGACGCTGGCTCTGGTGCGTTCAAGGGGCTGGATTCATCACAGAACTGATGCAGAGCATTGCACATGAGTGAAAATTTTAAAAAGCAATGAATAGGACAGGGAGAGCAGAAGAACGTGTAAGCATGAAAGAGCAGGTCTGCACACCTGCCACATTACTTCTGCCTTGGCACACGAGTAAGGTCAAAGATGGGCGAGGAATATAGCTAAGCACCAACATAGTGTGATAACTGTATCAATGCCTGGGTTCATCCGAGCCTGACTCCACCCAGGCCTCACTTAAGTGCAAAGAGATAAGTGAGCAAGGAAAGAATGTAAAACATGCATACATGTGTCAATGTTTGTGAGGCTGTCAGAAACTTCTGTGCTAGGGGCCAAGAACCTAGCTAGAGATGTTAGCTTACTATATAGCAAGAACAAGTAATAGTGAGAGAACAAGGTCTAATCTAACTTTTGCCCCCACATAGAATCTTCTCACATGTGTACTGGAGCTCAACCATCTTGTGTGTGTACTGCATGAGGACTCAGGATCTAGGCCAAAGATAAATGATGTAGGATGGGAGGAATGTTAAGGAAGAATGAACTAGTCATTGCCAAGTGTGTGGTAAAGGACATGTTAAAAAGAACTGATCTTGAACTCTTGAGAACTGAAGTCTTTGAGCACAAGAAGCAATGTTTTATACAGGAATATTATACTTAGCCCTTTACAGCTTCACTAATTAATCATCACCTCAGTCTGTGAGGTAGGTAATTAAATATTTTCCCCATCTTTAAAATGTGGATACTAAGGAAAAGGCGTGAAACAATGCTTAGGCCTGCACAGCACAAGGGGGAATGAACAAGAAAGAACCATGGAAATTGTGTGGCAGTGGTCTGTGTAGATCAGAGATTCACTATCCTCAAACCCAGGGGGAAGCGTGCTTGTTTGACCATGAAACAGTTATGACATGGAGGTTCAGTGCCTTATCTCCTGCTTAAGGGGTGGGGGAAGATTCTTTCCTCTTCAAATTGGTCTGTAGTTTCACAGCCTTTTAGTTGGTCATTTCTCACAGGACAAGGGGTTTGGTTCAGGAGTTTTTGAAGTGGCAATTCATAGTTGTTCATAATGACAATGAGTAGCTATGGGCCATGGAAAGAGTACACTTATCAGGTGTGTGGGAGACCTGAGTTCAAGTCCCTGCTCCAATAACTATTAAAAGGCAGAACAGCTTCAGCAGGAGAGACTTAGAGAGATCTATGAATATCCCAATAGGTAGGGTGCTCTCTTGCCATGTAGGAGACCCAACTTCAAATCCCTTCTCTGTAGAAGGTAGAATTGAACCACGATCTCCTACTTCCTGGGTGAGTGCCCTAATCACACTGCTAAAGGTCATAAGGAGAGCAGCAGCTACTCTGAGAATTGCATCTTTAAATGGGAGAAAAATTGGCTGAAACAATTCAGAGAATTCATTCAAATTCACAAATAGCTTTGGGACCACCAAAACTGCATATTTTTTGGTCAAATAAATTAGTCTAAAAATTCTTCCAGCTCTAATTTGGATTGATGATTCTCAACTTTGTGTACATGCAGGTCTATCTAATTAAAATATACATCTTCACTTGCCCTTGGCTCAGCATAATGAATTAATTACAATCATTGGGATCCCAGATATCGGACACTGACTTTGAAAAATAATAATTTCATCCACATGACCATGTTAACCAAGACTGTTTTACTAATCCTCATGATCCAGATGATGTTCTGTTCACGTTCCAGCACACAGCAGGTGGGAGAGTGGATTTGTTAAGCTGGGTGGGTTTATCCTCCTTTTATGTGTTCATTCAGTTTTATGTTCATTTACTTATTGTACACATATGGTGATAGAAGCTGCTAAAGCAATAACTGTTATCCTGCAAACAAGCCAAGGCATAGAAACAGATGTAAGATTTTTCCAATATTTCTAATGGAAGTTCTGGATTAAAGACACATTTCTTTTTCTTCAAGGGTTTGGGCTTTACAGTCTTTATTTTCTTAATTGTTTCACCAGAGGCTCATAAACTCTGTTCCATGAAGGGACAGGGCTGGAGAGAACCCTGTACAAGTGTTTAAACATAAATAAATAAAACTAAAACTTTACACTGTCTCCAGATCTAAAGTGACTTAAAAATCATAGCTGGGAAATACCCTGTCCCACCAACGAATGCATTATATTGCATGTTACTTTTGCAAATGAATCCGTTCCAAAGGTACTATAGATAATGTACCTTTTCTCTAACAGAGCGGGAAAAAGAAACAAATATTGGTTAACCTAAAACTGTTAATCAGAAATGTGCTGTAGGGGGAAAAAGCATATCTAGTATTCAGCTCACATGCTCCTGAGGAAGCTGGCTTCTGTTTTCAGTCACCGTACCATATCATGAGCCAAAACATCATGAATAACTAAGAAAATAAGTGGTAGAATAAGCCTAAAAAGGGGAATGCGTATTGCATTAGGTTAGGTGGAATATTTTAAGATTTTATCATTGTTGCATGTATAAATGCTTCACTAAAATGTAGCAGTTTTGAGGAGGGAAATCTTTCTCCAAAGGGCTCCCCCCCCTTCCTTATTTAGGCATTTGACATACAGTGATGGGTTCACTGAAACTGCCTCCTTTATACATTAAACCTTTTTGAAAGGCTTCCATTTATTTTCCTCCTAGAGGCTATTTGTTTCATGACAGCATTGTCTACATTCCTCACAAAAATGTAGGCATTTGTCCTTGCACTAAATGCTGACATTCTGTGATAAGAAAAAGCTAAAAAGGAGAAGAATTGAAGGTCAATATGTTTATTTTGCTCTCAAGTGAATACGGTGGATAAACACTTCTTCAGTGCCTGCCTACTTGCTGCAACACAAAGTTTAAAGATGCATTTGAATGAACATCTACATTACCGTTAATCTGAACAGGAAAACAAACCTCAGTTGCAAAAGCATCTCATTAAATGGAGGGCAAAAAGCAAATGATAGATATTATTGTGCTCACTCCCCTCCCCCCCCATCCCATTCTTTTCAAGTTAATTTTTAAAATTTCAGTTCATTATAGAAAATCAACACAGCTGTCAGTCATCACAAAAGGTAAGAATCAGCCAGAAGGGAGGAAATAAAACATATTAGGACCACATCTGAAATGTTTAACACACAGCTCTTGTTTGTCTGGAGTAGAAATTTCATATAATGCTATACTGGCTCTTCCCTAGCTCCCCTCCCCCTTACTTCATATACCCCATCTTGCTGACCTTTTTTACTATTGATGAAGAGAATGTACAGAAATTGTTAGCTGCTTGTTTCCATATTCTTTCTAATCTCAGATCTATGATTATAAAAATGTGATCTTAGGTCCACTGTATTTCTTGAATTATAGGGTGCAGCAAAAAGGCCTGCAAAAGAAATGGCCTTAGTCTAGGTTTACTCTGTTTAGAAAGGGACATTACAAACTTTCTTCCCAAAGTATGGAGAGGATCCAAATGCCCTAGAAAAATGGAGGGGCGGGGGGAAGCGACATGTATACCTTTACCAAGTGCTAGCCGTCAGGTATCCACATTCCTACACTGTATGAAGTCTGCAAAGGTAGTAGTAAAGGGTAACTGTTTTTAATCATACTTTTAAATTGTCTGTACTTTAGGTATAAATTATTATCTAGATTTGAGAGAATCCTTGGCTTTCCAGTTACGTGCTTTGACACCCACCTGGAGTACAGTGCAGTACTTCATAGTCACTTGTGTGACATTGGGCTAAAAATTGAGCTGCACAGCTCTAGTAGGTCTCTGAGCATATGTGGACTACGATTTTTTTCAGAAAAGCAGACTTTCATAAGGATGCTATTTTAACATGTTAGTTAACATGGACTAGCTAACCCAAGTTAAGAACATGTTGTTGTTGCAGTGTAGATGTGTGTGTGTGTGCAGGTTAGAGACTCCCCCACTACTGTTAGTGACCTATAATTTTTAGTCACAGTTGCCTCTTTCTTTTAAACCAGGATCATTACATACTGTTAACCTTTACTGACCTTAATATGGCTTCTGTTTTGATGGCTTGTCAATTTTTATGGCACAATAATATCGTCACTTGCAGCCTTGGTTTCATTGAGGGAACTGGAAGGTAGTATGCAAACTGATTTTATTTTTAAGGCATTTGACAGAGCCGTTGAACTAAACAATTAATCTCAGCTCCTCTTATTGGATGGTTAAAATGGGATCTGATCAGATGGCAGCGGACAAAACTAGTGAAAGTAGAGCTCGGCGCTAGGGGTGGTGTAGACACTGCATCAGCAATAGAGACTAGGCCCTGAAAAAGTTGGAAATGGAACAAATTTTATGCTACTGCTGTCAAACTGGCTAATCAACTACAGCTTGCTCTCTTTAATTTGCAAAAAAAGCACAGGGTTTTAAAAGCAGTTCTTGTTTTCTGGGGAGCTAGGGAGAGTAATACAGAATCTAAACACATTTAAAAAGAACTGTGCCAACTAAGCTATACTCAGTTACCTCCGTGGCCCAAAACACAAGGGCCAGGGGACAAATCTAACACTTGTAACAAGAGCTGGATTTTTTTTCCTCTCCAAAAAGATGCAATTTTGAATATACTGGAACTATTTGAATTCAACTCTGATTTGCTGAATAGTTTTGGCCAAAACAAAAAAATTTCAGACTCCATTGACAGCGGGACTTTTGATGCCATTCACAAAACCACAGGAGGAGGTGACCTGATAAACCTGTCATTAGGGCACTCTCCTGGGGTGTGGGAGAACTGCAGGATGCAGAGCAGGGACTTGAACTTTCATTTCCCATATCCTGAGTGCCCTAGCCATTGGGATCTCTTGCTCTTCTGTGGAAGGTGTGCCACTTTGGGCCGCAGAGATTGTGAGTGAGTGATTCTGTGTCCTGGTGCTTAGAGCACTCATCTGGGAAGAGGTCTGGCTCCCAGTCCTTATTCCTATTAAAATTTTAATTATTTATACAAAGTGGAACAGCTTCACCAGAAGAGAGTGAAACCCACCCCAGCATCCACCCTAACCACTGGACAATAGCATGAGACCACAGTTCAACCCACTGCTCTGAATCAGGGAGAGCAGGGACTTGAATCCAGGTCTCTTGCATTCCAGGAGTGTGTCCTAACCAGAGGCTTGTACGTGTAGAGGACGCATTACCCTTCCTCATGTGAGAGTGTGAATGGCATTTCCAAATATCCTCTTTTTTTTCTCTTTTAATTCATTATAAAGCAGATACAAATGCTTGAAATCAAAACAAAACTTTTCAGCTCAAATGAAGTGTTTTGTTTAACCCCAAATTTTCATTTTTTTAATTGTTTTTTGCTGAGAACCAAAACAAAACAAAACAAAAGCTGTGTTGGTTCAACCAGAAACAATTTTTTTTTTGGTCCAGTGAACCAAACAAACACAATTCTTGGCACAGCTGTAGTCATATCTCCATTGAAGGCACAGAGGACCAGCTTGCTTGTGAACATTATTGAGTGACTGCAGGACGGAGGCATCATAAATGATAGGAAACATAGGGAAATAAGCATTCATCCTAGTTGAATCATTCCAGAGAGCTTTACTTAGGCAAAACTGATGTGTATGTGAAATATGGAGCATCTTCTGAAGAGTCATGACTGACCTGAGAGGAGACAATCCAAAGTACAGAAAAGGATCACGAACTCCGGCAATCTCCAGAGAAGGTTCTGGCCAATTCTTAATCACATATTGGGGAGGGGGCAGTGATGAGCTCCCAAAATACTAATAACCGGTTCCCTACCGGGTCCTCGGCGGCACTTCGGCGGCGGGGGGCGGGACCTTCACTCGCTCCGGGTCTTCGGTGGCATTTCGGCGGTGGGTCCTTCACCTGGCGCGAGTGAAGACCCGCCCCCCGCTGCCGAAGTGCCGCTGAAGACCCGGTAGGGAACCGCGCGGTGAGTACAAGCCCCACGTGCCTGTCCCCCCCCCCCATCTGACACCAACCCACTTCCTGCCCCCGACTGCTCCCCCTCAGAACCCGCAACCCATCAACCCCCCTCCTGGTCCCCGGACCACCCCCGCAGAGAAAGACCCCCCCTAACGTCCCCCCAGGACCCCACCCCCTACCCAACTCGCCCCGCTCCCTGTCCCCTGACTGCCCCGACCCCATCCACCACCACCCCGACAGACCCCCAGAACTCCCACGCCTACCCAACGCCCCCCATTCTCCGTCCCCTGACCGCTCCACCCCCAGAACCTCCGCCCCCTCCAACCACTCCCTGCCCCTTATCCAACCCCTCCTCCCAGCCCCGGCCCCCTTACCATGCTGCTCAAAGTGGCAGGAGCTGCAGAACTGCCCAGAGCACTGGCGCCGGCGGCAGGCTGGGGCTCTGCGAGATGGGGGGGAAGCGGGGAAAGGGGCCGGGGGAGCCTCCCCAGCTGGGAGCTCAGGCAGGCCGGACAGGACGGTCCCGTGGGCTGGATGTGGCCCGCGGACCGGAGTTTGCCCACCCGCCGGCCCTTTTACAGCCCCTAAACTTGATCATCATGCATTTTACACATGGGGTTTGCATGTGTGCAGGCAAAAGAGATCATTAGTTATACAGTTTCCAGAGGTTTGTATTGGTCAAATGCAGATTTTGCAGATACAAACACATGTACACAAATTATGCATGTGCAAGTTGAGACGCCATTTAGAAAATGTAGCCTTTTGAGTGGCACATGTATAGGTGTAATACTGACAGACCCGAGTGATCGGTGGCTGGTATAGAACCTGGAAAGCTAAATGCATGAGCCTCTACTGTTGAGCTAAAAGCCAAATAGTGCTTAGCTTAGGGTATAGCAGTCTCATTAATCTCTAAGTGGTCTCGGTGCCACTAGAGGGCCAGAGCACCACACCCAGGAGGTGTGTGGGTTACATAGGCATTTTCAATGTGACTTTCTTGTCAGTTTAAAATCACTTTGTCTGCATGCCATCCTACTCCATTCTCTTTGTACTAGACATCTGTTGAGAATTAAAGCCTTATTTTCAAAAGTGACCTTTACTTTTATTTTCCATGGGGTGTGGCTCTGTGTGTGTGGTGTGTGCGCGCACGCGTGCACTCACAACTGTAGATTGTTTTGTTAACACATCAATCACATTGCAAGAGTTGTTCCAAGTGGCTTGAAATTCACTCACTGAGGCTGATCCAAGAAGCCTAATTTTACAAGTAATGGGTAATTCTGAGGGGAAAATTCCATAATTGTTTCCTATTTTTCAGCAGTCTCTGGCAGGTTGACTTAAAGGGGGGCGGGGAAGCAGCTGTTTAGAGGTTAGGAATGTTAGTAGACATTCTGAGATGGATTAGCAGGCAGAAGGCAATGTTCTCAACAGTGCCTGATAAATTTTTCACATGGTTATGCAATTTACCATATAAATTTCACCATTACACATGGGATGTGTGTATGTATGAGGTTATCTCTTGTCAGTACAGAGAAATAGAAATAAGAAGCTGGAATTTGGTAAAGATAAGACTGAATCCTAGAACTTTGACAGTTTCCTGTGTGTGTGGGGGGGGGAGGGCAGGGGGGGGGTGTTACAAAAAATTCGTTCAGAGCTGCACTGATTTGTAAATCTCTAGGCAGAATTGCTACTTTTAAAATGTGTGCATGCATACTAAGCTTCAGACATCGAGACTGACATCAGACAAATAGACAGCAGTCTGGGGAAGCAGGTAGAAAGGTGATCCACTGCCCATGTTTGCCTGTTAGCAGAGGACTGCTTTATACGGATCCAATTTGTTGTGATTAACTATAGCCTCTAGCAATGATTTCACTAACTAAACCATTTAGGGCTAAATTACATTTGCCCTGCATGGTTGAGAGCTGGCAGGGAGACTTCGCTCCCAACAGCACACCTTTGCTGGAGGCAGGCTTAATGTGTCTCTCCGCATTCTGACGCTCTAAGCATAGAAGATGGCAAGATGCCAAGAGGGTTGCTTCTGACTGAGTATAGCTGTGATCATGCCCTCCCATACTGAGAGTGCTGCACTGTAAGGAGCACTCTGTGTACCTTTTTCAAGCTGCAGTAAGGGGTGTCTCTCTCCTCAAGCTAAACCCCAGTTGCCAGTAGCCATAATGCCTCCAGACACTGGTGCTTGAGCAGTCCATCTTCTGACTCTCCCAGTATGGCTCAGCCTCAGAAGAAATGCTTTTTCTCTAAACTCTAGCACGCAGCCACACAATGCTTCTTTTGAGGAAGATGGAAAGCCCTGTTTAAAGAAAATTCAATTTGGAAAAAGTCTAGAATGTTTGACTTTCAGAATAAATCGTGATGGTCAGATTTTTAGGGCCACCCAGAGTAATAACTGGTTCCTCATGTATCCTTTGGACTTGCAAGATTTCTTGATCTTTTCAGTGGAACTACTTTATACGGATGGTATGGTGCATCTCCATGTCAGTAAGGGTGGAAAAAAGCCTGACTCTTAGTGAATGGAAATAGTGCAGATGGAAACTTTTGGGAATAAAATGATAGATCTTTCATTTGATGCCACTGTGGTGGGATAGGTTGCCATGGAGGGCACTATCGCCTATGGTCAGCCCACCTAGCCCTTTAAGTGTTTAGAAGGTCCAATAGATAGACTTAAGGGTCCTGGGAATGAATGGTGTAGAGAAGGCAGGGTAAGTCTCCCTTCCCACCAATCAACTGGGAAGCAATTGTCACATGTCAACACAACTGAACTTGTATTTCCCCTTAGTGGCCCAGCGTGAGCACCCGGTGTAAGGCTTCTGGCTCCCCAGCTCTTGCCTCTTTTTGTTGGAGACCCATGTCTCTCTCCCTTATGAACTGGGTATTTCCAGGCTGAACGGTTTCCTGTCTTCACTATGTCTTTCTTACCACCTGTGGATACCTGCTTGCTTTCTTTTCAGAGTCAGATAACTGGTGTAACTGCTATAGTCATAAAGTACCACACAGAACTTCCTGTGCAAGCCTACGTTATTCTTCAAGTTAAAAGCGATACAAAGGAAACGTGTAAAAGAATCAAAGAACCTCAACATGTGCTAATAAGCCTACCGGAATTAACCCCAACCCTAACATGGGCTTTGAGAGGAGCTGTCCTTCAAGTCCCCACCCAAAGGGGATTCCTTTCAGGGCTTTGGAGCTGTGCTCCGGCTCCGCTCCAGCTCCAGGCAAAAACCTGCAGCTCCACTGCTCCGGAGCTGCTCCGTGCTCCAGCTCCGGGCTCTGCTCCAAAGCCCTGCTTGTGGTTACCAGTTCATCACAGCTTCGACTCAGAACAAGCACCCAGTCCTTCCAACTCTACCCGAAGCATTAGGGCCATCTGTGGATCAGGGGTTCTGTCCACTTGCTGGCTCAGGAAGAAGGCCCTGAGCCAGTTTAAAACCAGGCTATTTATCCAAAAATGCTTTCTTTGTCTCCTGGTACTTGGAGAATCCAGTTTGAACTAGTATACACACACCTCTCCAGGGTGGTAGCTTCAAAGGGTTGATAGAGGAGGAAGTACAATAGCATCCCCTCCTCCCTACTAGAGAAAGTTCATACAACTCCACCACAGCACATACACAACTGCAGCGTATTAACCTTAATTTGATAAGGTTTAACTTAAACTTTTTGAATGGTCTTATTTCCACAAGGGTTTTTGTCAGGATATTGTCAGTGTGTCACAGGAGTTGGGAAAAGGGGACCAGCATAAAGGATGCCTCCTCCCAGCACAGCAGGCAGACACCACTGACAGGAGAAGGCTGGCCTGCTGAGCCCTCCAGACTGGAAGGCTAATTGGAGAGGATGTTCAGCTAAAGGGAGCTGGCAAAAGTCTTGCAGCTGACTATTCCATGACAAGTGGCCTGAGACATATACCCCAGCTCCAAGAAGAAGGCTGAGAGGGAACTCTTGCATAAAGCAGAGAAGAATAGACTAGCTTAAGGCAAGATGCCTGAGAGACATTCTGAGAGAGAGCTGAGGGGGAACTCCTGTCTGGAGGAGGGAGAAATTGACTACTCTAAAGGTGAGAGACCGAGGGATTGCTCACAATACAGCCCAGGTGCTGCAAAGAAGTGGGGTGAGTGGTCTTTGAGAACACACCTCCTTGTCTGGACTCTGCTATCCCCACCCGGATCTGTGTTTCTTCACAGCTTCTCCTTAGCCAGAGACCAGTGAAGATGTAGACAAGCAAGGTGAAGGTAGAAGTAGCTCAGGAAGGGGAAGAGGGATCAAAGAAGTCCTTATTTGCCTAAACCAGGGTCCCAGGGTGGCCTGGGTTCCCCTACCATTCCCTGGACAAAGGGGGGAAGGTACAGGCATCAGAAGGAGAAGAGGCCAAGTATCACAGGCCCCAGATGGAGTTATTAGCCTTTGGGGTTTCCTATCTGGGGCTTTGTGACACCAGAATGACTAAAAGGGGCACTGAATTGAGGGAACCCCTGCAACATCATATCTGGACATCAGGAGGTGCTCTGTAGGTGAGAGGTGTGATTGAAGTCACTGACCATCCCTCCTCTCTCTACATGAAGAGAAAGGGTTGAGGAAAACAATAGAGGATTTTAGACAGAGAAGTCTAGTGGCAGAAAAGGGTGAAACATAAAGACTTAAAGGGGTAATTGAAGAGACCTATAGAGATCCCATAGAGTCCAGGTGGACATCTTTGTTTGGGTGTACTTGAATGAGCTGACAAACATTGCAAATCTTTCTGGGTTGGAAAGGCTGCTTAAGTTTTCTTGTGGATTGGCCAGTTTTTTCTTTTTAGCTCAAATGTCCCATATAAAATGCTGTCATGACGCTGGCTTTATCAGGCATTAATACTGCTTTTAAAAAAAAAAAAAGTGTTGCCACTATAACTTGAATTGCATTTGAATGTGTCATGAAAATTCTGCTTGAAAAGATCAAGAAATCTTGTAAAGTTTGGAAAATAACCTCATGCAAAGTCCAGGCTTGCCTGCTATAGAAGGGATTCCTGCCATCATACAGTCAAAATGTGAAATCATTTCTCACCTTGTAAAAGTCAAAGGCAATCTCTGCATTTTCATTATTTTGTTGCAATCCAAATATTATTCTTCCATTCTCTAACTCTCTCATCACTGTGATCAAACTATTGCCAGGAAAGTAAAGGTTAGATTTATCAATCAAAGTTCGCTACCAGCACTCCAAATAATTGAACCCTCAGGAGAAACAAGCCTTGTTGTTTCAATATCTCCATAAAAAGTCATTTCAATATGTTTGGTTCTGTGGCAGGAGGTTTTATGAAGTGTTTATTCTTTTCACAGTTCTAGACAGCAGACTTCATATATATGTTTTTGCCACTTTAGTGCCTGCAAAACTTTTCACGAGAATCCCAAGCTGCTTAGCCTATTAAAGCACATTGGAGGCCTTATAGACAGGTCAAATTAAGGGGTTTTACTATTACTGGGTCCTATCCAGTCTCTCTCTTGCACGACCCATAGCAAGTGGATTCAACAACAGAGAAGGACACTGGTTCCTTGGCCCAGATTGCACTGTGTAGAGGATGCATAGGTCTCTGTAGTTGCCCAAGTTAGATGTTTATAATTCGGACTGGTCAAATGTTGCAGAACCATAGTCCCTAACAATGGGCTTTATATTTTTATGTATTTTAAAGACTGATGCTCTAATAACAAAGCCACAAGAGGGTGTGCATTTAGACTATTAACTTCTAAGTTCGTTGAGGACATTGATCTTGCCACACAACTCATCAGAACAATCCCATTCATTTAAAGTTTAATGAATCACAGGAAATCACACTGGAAACTACATATGCAAAAATATCTGGAATAGTACCCTAAAACCTCAGTTCAGTGTAAAGTAACCACCTGAAAGCAAACTGCAGTCCATCAGATAGGCAGGACAGGCTGATGAAGGAAGGAAGGAAGGCCAAATCACACTTGGAGTTGCAGCTAGCAAGAGATGTTAAGAGTAACAAGAAGGGTTTCTTCAGGTATGTTAGCAACAAGAAGAAAGTCAAGGAAAGTGTGGGCCCCTTACTGAATGAGGGAGGCAACCTAGTGACAGAGGATGTGGAAAAAGCTAATGTACTCAATGCTTTTTTTGCCTCTGTCTTCATGAACAAGGTCAGCTCCCAGACTGCTGCATTGGGCAGCACAGGATGGGGAGGAGATGACCAGCCCTCTGTGGAGAAAGAAGTGGTTCGCGACTATTTAGAAAAGCTGGATGAGCACAAATTCATGGGGCCGGATGCGCTGTATCCGAGGGTGCTAAAGGAGTTGGCGGATGTGATTGCAGAGCCATTGGCCATTATCTTTGAAAAATCATGGCGATCGGGGGAGGTCCTGGATGACTGGAAAAAGGCTAATGTAGTGCCCATCTTTAAAAAAGGGAAGGAGGAGGATCCGGGGAACTACAGGCCAGTCAGCCTCACCTCAGTCCCTGGAAAAATCATGGAGCAGGTCCTCAAGGAATCAATTCTGAAGCACTTAGAGGAGAGGAAAGTGATCAGGAACAGTCAGCATGGATTCACCAAGGGCAAGTCATGCCTGACTAACCTAATTGCCTTCTATGAGGAGATAACTGGGTCTGTGGATGAGGGGAAAGCAGTGGATGTGTTATTCCTTGACTTTAGCAAAGCTTTTGATACGGTCTCCCACAGTATTCTTGCCGGCAAGTTAAAGAAGTATGGGCTGGATGAATGGACTATAAGGTGGATAGAAAGCTGGCTAGATCGTCGGGCTCAACGGGTAGTGATCAACGGCTCCATGTCTAGTTGGCAGCCGGTTTCAAGCGGAGTGCCCCAAGGGTCGGTCCTGGGGCCGGTTTTGTTCAATATCTTCATTAATGATCTGGAGGATGGCGTGGACTGCACTCTCAGCAAATTTGCAGATGACACTAAACTGGGAGGAGTGGTAGATACGCTGGAGGGTAGGGATAGGATACAGAGGGACCTAGACAAATTAGAGGATTGGGCCAAAAGAAACCTGATGAGGTTCAACAAGGACAAGTGCAGAGTCCTGCACTTAGGACGGAAGAATCCCATGCACTGTTACAGACTAGGGACCGAGTGGCTAGGCAGCAGTTCTGCAGAAAAGGACCTAGGGGTTACGGTGGACGAGAAGCTGGATATGAGTCAACAGTGTGCCCTTGTTGCCAAGAAGGCTAACGGCATTTTGGGCTGTATAAGTAGGGGCATTGCCAGCAGATCGAGGGACGTGATCATTCCCCTCTATTCGACATTGGTGAGGCCTCATCTGGAGTACTGTGTCCAGTTTTGGGCCCCACACTACAACAAGGATGTGGGGATGTGGAAAAATTGGAAATTGTCTAGCGGAGGGCAACAAAAATGATTAGGGGGCTGGAGCACATGACTTATGAGGAGAGGCTGAGGGAACTGGGATTGTTTAGTCTACAGAAGAGAAGAATGAGGGGGGATTTGATAGTTGCTTTCAACTACCTGAAAGGGGGTTCCAAAGAGGATGGATCTAGACTGTTCTCACTGGTACCAGATGGCAGAACAAGGATTAATGGTCTCAAGTTGAAGTGGGGGAGGTCTAGGTTGGATATTAGGAAAAACTTTTTCACTAGGAGGGTGGTGAAGCACTGGAATGGGTTACCTAGGGAGGTGGTTGAATCTCCTTCCTTAGAGGTTTTTAAGGTCAGGCTTGACAAAGCCCTGGCTGGAATGAGTTAGTTGGGAATTGGTCCTGCTTTGAGCAGGGGGTTGGACTAGATGATCTCCTGAGGTCCCTTCCAACCCTGATATTCTATGATTTTATGAAAACACGACACAGGGCTCTGTATGGTGCATTGGGCACAAATATAGTACATAATCCAGTTCAGTGGGATTTGGATCAAACCCTATAAAAGGACTGTGAAGTCAATGGGAGTCTTTCCTTTGATTTCAATGGGATTTGGATATAGGTCATATCAAACCCTGAAGGACCAGGGGCACAGCTACTTCAGAAACCCACTGTGATCAAAAGGAATGCTGAGTTAACAGAATTTTCTCAATTGAAGACCCATAACTTTAAAACTAGCCTCTGCCATAGATCAGACCCAATCCACTTCTTCACTTTAGAACACAATGCAATACCATCTCCTCAGGAATGCATTGTCCTAACAATTACTTGTTGAGGGATCTCTACTGACTCCCCTAAAATAGGAATCTAAATGTAAATTCAGAGATTAAATGAAAAAGTAGGGAGACCCTTAACCATTCACCTCTCTTCCTTGTACATGATAAGTTCTATGAAGAGCCTCCAGATCTTCTGGTAATGGATATTGTAAATATATTTATATTAATAAAAAATAACATTAGTTCAGCACTGGCCATTCTAAAAAACTGCAATCAGTTTGTATTTTGGTTGAGAGTACTTCTGGCAAAAACAGGGACTGAACTTGTAAGAAACAATATCTTTGTGGTCTTTAGAATTCCCTACATGAAATTGCATTTGAAAGATCAGCAGAGAGTGACTTAAAGTGGCCTGTAAACTACTCAGTAGCAGTTATTGCTTGTAGTCATGGCATTTACTCAGCATGTAATCGCATTACTTTTAAGAATGAGTGGCTTGTTACTTAAATATTTTAATTAGAACTTTGACCAAGTCTGTGTTTCATATACAAAGACAAATCACCTCATGCATGTTTTTTAGCTTCAATAAATCCTTTAACTGAAATTTGATTCTCATGATTCAATGTTTAGGTTTCTCCCATCCCAGTCTCAGACAGCTATCTTCCTTACATCAGGGCTAGAAAGAAGCATTTTCCAAAAAGAGTACCCCTCCTTCATTTTGGGGGGGCTTGGGGCAGAGGTAGGTCACTACTAGGATACAATTCTATGCTTTACTTAGGCAAAACTACGCACATGCTTCCACATGCCTAATTTATGCTGATGAATACCTCACTAGGCATTAGGAATCTGTACACAGATATGGCCAATTAGGTGCTGGATATATTCCCAAAGGAGTAACTTTACCAGCAAAGTTAGAGAATAGAACTTAGCTGGCTGTGGGCTTTTCTATTTTTTTTTCTTCCTCCTTTGGTCAAAACACCTTAAAGAAAAACTACTTTTCAGCCAAAATGTTGGAAAAATTCATTTTGGTGAATTTATTTTTAATGAAAACCAAATGTTTTTTTGGGGTAAATACTTTCAGTTGTCAAACACTAACAATGTTTACTAAAAATAGTTTTTGAAACCCCAAAATACATTGGTTTTTCATTAAAACCTCCCCCAAAATTTCATGTGAAACTTTGGGGGGGAAATTGAGAACTTTTTATGACTATTGAATATATGAATTCAGAAAAGATGAAAGAAGATGGTGGTAGTCTTCTTTATTCCTACATTGTCTGTCTTGTGTGTAAAGTACCATTGATGTGTTTCAAGAGTAGTTCATTGACAATGGCTTTCTAACTATAGAGGCCCCACAATTGTAATCTGACATATTTAGGGCCCAATTCCCACTGAAGTCAATGCAGAACCAAAACAAAACAACTGAGGTATCACAAAATGAAAATTAATATAACCCTCACTTCTTCCATCTCTGATGCATTGCTTTCTAGTTCCTTATCTTTAACAATAATGAACTGGTGAACCACTGGTAAAAGTATATTAAAAACAAAATCCTAATTCATAAATAATTCTTTCTTTATCTTAAATTGCATGGAAATACAGAACACAGTTGATCTTTGTAGTATATCTTAATAAGGAATATACAACTGCAAAAATACATGTGTATATGCATCTGCAAAGTACTGTATTGTTCTTACAGGTGAGAAAATAGTGCTTGTTTAGTTACAAACAAGTTCAGTAGCAATACATTTAAAAGTCAGTTTCAGCTCAGCTGCTGAGAGTTTGAAGTTTACCACTGATGCTATGGAACTTATATTGGACACACTACATCTTGTAAAGAGGTATCTTAAAGTGCTGAAATGTGCTTTTGTGGCAAAAATTGTTTCAAATAAAAGAGTGACTTTTTATGGCAAGATTTGTTGCCATAAACTTTCTTAATCATTTTCTGTTGCATGACTCATCAAGAGCGAACAACATCTGTATACTCAGGATTATATAGACATACAGTTAAATGTTTCATCAATAAAAAGAAAAACTTACTGTGTTGTATGATAAAACACAATCTTCTACAAAAAAAATGCACCCATGATGGAGAACTGTATGTACTGTTACTGTGTATCTGCTGACCATTTACAGAAGGGCAATTCTTTACTTTAGCATTTGATGATATATATTACAGCCCACTAAGTAAAAGAAACAAATAGCAGGGTCAGCATTACCCTTTCATCAGAGTGCAAATGCATTTTGCAAACGAGTAGATTTTTTTTTTTAAAGCTGTACTGTTTGCTCTATGAACAACTAGACCATCTTCTGAGCAAGGCAGGGTTTCACAATTAGGAAGTTTGTTCCTTCCCTCCTGCACTGAAGAACATTAGTCTGTTTTTCAGGGGGAACCCTACATAATGAATTCAGAGGCCACAAAACAATAAAGCATTTAAAATATTTCAGCTTTCAGTCTAAATTTGCAATCTTTACTTGTTTGTTTGTTTATGCAGTCATCCGGTCTTGAATATTTCTGTTTTGACAAAGAACTAATACTGTTGTAGAATTCTAAGGTCTTGCCCTGTGTGGATATGCTAGTAAGCCAAGAAAGACTCTTCCCTGGTAGAGTTCCAAGCCAGTGTTCATGGAAATATTAGATCATGCTTCCATACACTAATGCCTCAAAGAATGGGTGTTGTCTGATTTAATGGTATGAACTTGGACTATCTTTTCAACTGGCTAATACTCTTGCTGCTGTCTGCAGCATGGACTAAGTTGGGGGTGCATGCTACTCCTTTTCAAAGGAGCAGAAGTGGGAGTCCCATCCTATGCCCTTCTAGTTTGCCCTGTGAAATCATTTCCTGGCCAGCAGGATTTGTGGTGGAGAGGATGCACCAGCCATTGTCCCTGCTGCTGTTGAATGAGTAAGGTGAGGACAAAGAGGCTGAAAACCCAGTTGTTTAGAAAATAAATGACTAAATTTTTCAGCTTTATAATCTATTCCATGAAATGGTAAAACTAAACTACACCATCGTTGGTTGGAGTCCTGCTGTTGTGTTAGGTTGCATCTGAGTTTGATATAGTCTGGGAAAACACTGTAGCAAACCTCATTCTTGCTAGTGCCCAATGTTGCCAATCTGGGCAAAAAAGGACAATCGATAATAGAAACACTGCTTTTATTTTTTAACAAAAAGCACAGGACAGTTACACCCTGATCTGCTAAATAATATTAATACTTAACCAACCCTGTCATGATTGCAAGACTATTAAATATTTAACAGAAGGGAATTCATGTTTACTCAGCAAAAGGTCTCCCCTGACCATGTTTCTTTTTAATAAATTAGTAAATAAAAAATGGATGAACTGTATTGTACCACATGGAAGAAGAATAGAAAATCGGAGTTTGGAGGAGTTCAAAATTAGTGCCTGAGATTGAATGCATTCTGCTGTCTAAGCTTTTTAAGAGCAGGTAGAAAAAAACACTCGCATAAAGAACAAAGTTTCTCAAATGTTCTGCTGATTTAGAGTGCAGAGATCTCCCCATTCAGGTTTAAATTATTTGAAGCTGTCCTGGCAAAAAAGAAAGTGAGATGAAATGCTACATCTGGATAGTTAGCCAACAAATGAAGACTTGTATAATTTTGTTTTGTCTTCCATATTTAAATAGTACGACGTATCATCGCTT
Source organism: Platysternon megacephalum (assembly GCA_003942145.1). Classification (NCBI taxonomy): domain Eukaryota; kingdom Metazoa; phylum Chordata; order Testudines; family Platysternidae; genus Platysternon; species Platysternon megacephalum. The sequence goes on from QXTE01000004.1 coordinate 18,210,019, forward strand.
TGGTTGCTCTCATGGCATTTGTGTGCAGTACATAAGCAGACAACTCTATTGTATATTAGATCTGTGCTCATTCTCTTCTGAGGCTACTGCTGTTGCATACTGCTACCCTGTTTCCAGTAATGCATTTTTTTTCTACTTCCTTGAACTTTTCATAATTTTAGTCAATTTCCCCCACTGTGTTTTCCCTTATAAGCTCTTTTGATAGATGAAACTGCAGGCTGATTCCCTCACAGTTTTTAAAAAGGCCCAGAAGAGCTATAAATGAGTTTTTAACCTAAACAAGAGGGCCAGACAGTGCTGAATCTTGTTAGCATCACACTTGTTTTTTGCCTGGAAGACACTTTTTTTTTTTTTTATTCTCGCTTAGATTTTTTTTCTTGTTTAAATTCCAATTTGTGTTGTGGTTTTTTTTAAAAAAAACAACAACTACACAGTGATTATTTTTCACATTTTGAGCAAAGCTCTTCCTTGACCTGCAGTGGACCGGGAAGGTGAGCAGAGGGAGCCAGTTGTGTCTGACACAAGTCAAAGCAGGATAGCTCAGAACAAACAGGAAACATTGTGTATTGGTGTGTCTTACTCTTCCATGCAAGTGGGGCAATGTGTAGAGCATGTTTTGGATATATTTGCATATGCGAATAGAGCTGTGGGCCTGGCCATGCACGATGTGACAGAATATGCCATTTTAGAATAGTCTAGTCACCATGGCTGTTGGCAGTTCCACAGTTTAATACTCTCTTGAGTGCTAGGTTGCAATCTGGTCTTGCATTTGCCTGGGAAAGAGGTTCCCTTCTATGACTTCCTCAAAGTGCACCCATGCGGTACAGAGTAGTATGCTACCTTAAGGGCCAAATTGTAATAGGAATTTCCAAACTGGATCAAAGCTGAAACTCATCTAGTTCAGTAGCACATCTGATAGTGACCAGTACCAGATGCTTCAGAAGAAGGTGCAAGAACCCTGCAGATGAGGGGTAATCTTCCCCCTGCATTCAGTCTCATCCTGGCCTCAGAATTAGAGATTGGCTTAAACTGCAATGAATTGTAATGGAATTCTCTTCAAATTGTGGCAATAGTCTCTTCGGTGATCTATGGATCCATATAGTACAGAGTTAGATATTGTCTTACGGGTTCAAATTCTGCACTGTTCCAAAATGAAGGACTCTCCGTGTCCAGTGGAGGGGCTATTCAGAGGTCTGATTCTCTAGGATGTGTGCAATTTTAACTTCTATGTTTAGAATGTTTGCTTAACATTTAACAGGTTATCATTTTCACTCAATCTAAAAAGAGCTCTGTTGGGGGAGGGGGAGAAAGAGTCTATAGAGATATAGAGAGTGAGATTGATGCCGCCTAGGAAGTTAAATGACTAAGTCCTTATCTACGGCACTGTTAACACTTTTCATTTACTTTTCTATTCTTTTTAAAACCTCAAGCTATACTACTTGGTGGTATCACATCTCTTTTTCAGGCCTGATCCAAATCTGATGGAAGTCCATGGAAAAGCTCCTGTTAACTCCTGTGGGCTTTGAAGCAGTTTCATTGGTGATGTACTGTGTTACGTTGTATTCTTACCCCCTCCTAGTGCTACTAGGGGCAAATCTTGTACCATGCTCCAGTGTGACATATGTGGGCTTGCTGAAGGAGTTCTCAATAAGGAAGGAATAATCCTCCTTTCCCAAGCTGCAGAACTGAATGAAGTCACTATTGCAGCATAAAGCAACTTGTGGTGGTGCTTCTAACTGAAGCTTGTTGGGCCAAGAGAGGGTATAGGCTAAAGAATGAGTCATCACAACTCATCAGCTGCTTACGCAACTACTCTGTAGCATGGGTGCAGGCTTGTGCCATTCAAGTGTCGGTTGTCCCCCAATGCCTTCCCACAATTCCCCCCATCAGAAGAGAAGTTTTCACAGAGTTCACTGGGAAAGAATTCATAGAATGGCTCCTCTAACTGAAGCACAACTATGGGATTTGCCCCGAGAAGTCTGAGTGCCATATACAAGTGACAAGTATCAGAGGGGTAGCCGTGTTAGTCTGGATCTGTAAAAAGCGACAAAGAGTCCTGTGGCACCTTAAAGACTAACAGTTGTATTGGAGCATAAGCTTTCGTGGGTGAATACCCACTTCGTCAGACGCATGTAATGGAAATTTCCAGAGGCAGGTATAAATATGCAGGCAATAAATATTGCAGCATAATTGCTTCAGAGCCTCCAGTCACTTGTGTGTGTTTTACATCTTCTCTAAATTGAGGGAAGAATGACAGTGAATCTCCAGCAGCCCCCCTCCTCCCTAGCGTGCCTGGTCTCCAAACTTCTCCTCCATACTGGGGTGCATTGAACCATCATGGAAATAGTGCTCTGCAGTATACCAGGAATGCAAACTGTCTGCACAGGATCCAGGCTTGCCACTCTGTTAAATCCTGCTTTGTCTCTTTGTATTCTACAGCTGTGTACAGGGCTCTGTATGGAGCCACAGAGAGGGTGGCAGGATTTGATGTATGGGAGTTAGGGACTATGTTCTATATTGTTGATAAAATATCCTTATTCAGCAATTATATGAAATGGACAAGTGTAATAAGTACAGTCCTTTCATTGAAAGTATAAGTAATGTACATCCACTGCAAGTCCGCAGAGGAAAACAGAGCAAAAGGTGTGTTAGTCACAAATGCTGTGAGGATCCATTAACAGCGTTGAGCCATGTGGCTTAAATGTTAAGAGGGGACAACAGGGTACACTCACTGTCCTCCTTCCCCCCATTCCCTCCAATTCTCCCCACACACTATATACAGCAGTGTTAGCTATGCAGCTGCTTTAGTCTTGGTACGGGGCTGGAGAGTACTTCCCTTGGACCCAGTGGGTTGCAGCTCATTTCATCACTAGCAAAGTCCTTTTCCTTGGGTTTTGTTCACTTTTTCAGTAGAAAAGTGGAACAAAGACTCTGACTTGGATGACGTGTAAGATTCAACAGTAAGTAGCAGCAGAACACAGATGAGCTATTAAATAAAATCAGCTAAAAGGAGGTTTTAAACAGTCTCATCTTCATTTCAGTGGAACACTATTCCACAGAATACATTCTGATTTAAGATGCTGGTCTGTATTTAGCTTAATTAAATATTTAATCACATGTCATCCAGATATTATTTCTGCTCTTACAATTTTCCATAACCCTCTGCAGATTTAGCTAATTTTTAAAATTTCTGTTGACTTTCTGGAAATTTAACACGGTTTTATGCTATACTCCAACTCATGTTCGTACAGTTTCTCCTTTCCTCATCAGCTTTGTCGGTTACAGTGATGAATTAGTAATTGCTCACTGCATTTGGCACCTATGCCAAAATGAAAAGCTTGTTGTATATCCAGGATGAAATTTGACGGTCTCTACTGCTGAATAAGCAATTTATGGGTCCTTTCATTTTTTTTAATCTGAAGGAAAATGTGAACACTTTGTCAATGTGATGTTTACATGCCTTATTTGTGGGATGGATATCTAGATGATTCAGCGGGGAAAAGGGTGACAGGGAATCAAAAACCTTGCTTAGTGTTTAGATCAGGGGTCAGCAACCTTTCAGAAGTGGTGTGCCAAGTCTTCATTTATTCACTCTAATTTAAGATTTTGTGTGCCAGTAATGCATTTTAACGTTTTTAGAAGGTCTCTTTCTATAAGTCTATAATATATAACTAAACTATTATTGTATGTAAAGTAAATAAGGTTTTTAAAATGTTTAAGAAGCTTCATTTAAAATTAAATTAAAATGCAGAGCCCCCCGGACCGGTGACCAGGACCCGGGCAGTGTGAGTGCCACTGAAAATCAGCTCGCGTGCCGAAGGCGGCACGCGTGCCATAGGTTGCCTACCCCTGGTTTAGATATAGAAATGTTAGGATCTTTGTAAATATCTAAGATGGGTGGGTGGAAGAAAAATAATGCAGCAGGGAGAAGCAGTGGCAGGGAGTCAAGTAGAGGCCTTAATTAAAAGGTGCAAGATAGGTAGTAAAATTCTTCTGATCTTAGACTAGTGCCTGTGTAACCCACACACTTCCTGGGTGGGTGTTCTGTCCCATCTAGTGGCACTGAGACTACTTAGAGAGAGAGAGAAAATTATTCTGCTCTACAGGCTTGGCTAACAGCCAGTTGGCTTTTAGCTCATGTGGTAGAGGCTCATGCACTAAACTCCAGAGATCCCAAGTTCAATCCTGCCCGCCGCTGACTGGGGTCTGTCGGCGTTACAAGTGGGGGCTCATCCAGGATTTCAACTGGGAAGTCTCTGAAGCTTGGGACATGCTTCCTCAGCTAGGGGAAGTATGTAACTCACACACCTCCTGGGTGTGGTGTTCTGTCCCCTCTAGTGGCATCGAGACCACCATCGAGATAGAGAGAGGAGGAGTGCCCTACAGCCTTAGCTAACAGCCAGTTGGCTGTAGAGGCTCATGCACTAAGCTCCAGAGGTCCCAGGTTCGATCCTGCCTGCCGATGACCGGGGTCTGTTGGCATTACAAGCTTCTGATCTTAGAATAATGCCTGTCCCAGCCCTTACCATGCTCATCATTGTAGTATTAGTATAAGGGTCTAATATAGCTCTTATTGAAATCAGTGGAAAGAATCCTATTGATTTAATGGGAGTTGTCCAGGCACACAGGTTCTGATACAGACAAGTTAATATTTTCGAGGTCAAGACAAAAACCACTTCTAGGCTTCTGAGCCACCAACCTAATCGAAAACCAGAATTTGATCGCACTAATGGACAGTTGCTTGATATATTCAAAGACCTCTTTCCACTATCTATATTCAAAGAGAATATATTTTAAATCCTGAATCCTCCTATTTTCTTTTACTTTCATACAGACAAATGTGTATTTCTTTAGAGAAACTTGCAATGTGGAGAAATATTTAAAAGACAGAAATAACATCTTAAAAAGAAAAATTTTCTTTGGAGATATCCTTAAGTGTAGAAAAACTATGGTGCAACAAGATACAGAGAAAGCTGTTTATTATACAGTCTGTTAGGTATCCTCAGAGTTTACATTAGTAATATATGCAGCAATTTTGGCACATCGACTAATTAACTCATTAGAAAATACTGTGTATCCCATTCTCCGAAATGGAGAAGGGAAGAATTCAGGGAGAGGGAGAACTCATGCCTTTTTACATACCTTGAGTAGCCTAACTCAAAAGAGAGATCCACTAATTAATTAATCCCAAAACACAAACATTTATTACGTCAAATCTAAACAGAAACTTGACAAAGGAATTAAAGGAAACTGTTTTGGCGAAATCTTTTAGTAGTTGACAAAAGCCCAATCTGTTGAGTGACCTGTGCCTTCTCTGGAGTTTTGTAATGTTTTCATGTAAGGTAATGCACTATTGTGCATGTGGAGGTTTTTTGTTTTAAATAGATCATGATATTTTAGTGAGTCAAGTTTTCCTCACAAGTGCTCCAGGATTCCATTTTTATTTTCTGTGCTTGAGGAATTGTCAAGCTATATAGAAATCCTTTGGGCACATTGGTCTGATTCTCCCATGCTTCACAACATAGCTAGTCATGTACATCTGTAAAAAGTGGGTGTAATAGGCTACCAAATTGGAATGGTAGCATTTAGACTCACTTTGCACAGGTATAAATGACAGCACAAGATGCCAAGGCCATGGAGAATCAGGCCCATTATGCTTATCTGTTGTACCACTCTTTAATCAGAGTACAACTTATATATACAGTAATATAGAACCAGATCATGTTCCTTTCCGCCGCCCCCCAATTTCACTTCTTTAACTACTCAGCTGGAATTCCCATCTTTGCACTGATCCTTTCTCAATTGTGTCAAATGAATTTTGTTGCTGAGGATCTGGCTTATAAAATTATTATTATATACTATCTCCGTTTTCAATAAACTTGTTTTTTTTATTATGAAATGTCACTATACCAGACACCTCAGACCAAGTTACGATCAAGGCAAAGGACATCTTTGAGTTTCCTTTCATTGCTAAGGAAAACAAGGGTGTTATTGTTGCAGAAAATAAAATCCAAGATTAATTAGATCAATGCTTGTGGCCTCCAAGTTTGCCTGTTTCTTTTGTACTCAGTAGACTTCAATACTGAGATGTTCAAATGGCACTTGAAAAGTATTCCTGAAATGATAATCACTAATACCAGTGGAATAACTTCCAGAGTCTGAAGTATGGGGAGAAGAATTATTGGAGTGGTGGTATTGACAACAGTCCCGTGTAAGTTTTCTTTGGGATACTCTTGAATCTTCATTGTGAAAAGTGAACAGCTTTGTAGATAAGAATTCTGTTACTGCAGTATTGGTTCTAATACATTTTTCAGCAGCAAAATGTCTTTGTACCACTAAACAACACCTACTTGCAAGTGAAAAGGGAAGAAAAGCTCATAAAACTGCAATAAAATATTTATTTCTCTTCAGCAATAGGATTAATTTTATCACTGTAGATTTATGACCCTGGAAATTCTTTGCTGGATATTTAATATATCAAAATAGCAGAGCAAGGAATCTGTGTTAGAAAATGCTTTGTGAAACTTGTGATTTACTGGAGAGAACAGATTTCATTTTTTCATAGAACTTAATAAAGTCACAGAAAAATTGAATTAGCTTGGCATAAAGTTTAATTGCCTGACAAATTTGATACTGCTATTGTGTTACTGTTTATGTACAGAATATATCAGATGTAATCTCCCCCCCCCCCCCATCTGATTGAGGATGGGGGACTTCTTCATAAAATGGAAAAGTTTACTTGCTCTTGGCTTTTTCCAAAGAGTGAAGGAGCTGGGTAACCACATTTCTATTTCACCCATTCAACACACTCTCTTTTCAGAGGTGGCCTTCTTGGGAACACCAGAGGTCTGGAGTGTTATAACACCTTTTACTAATAGGCTTTGCTAGTGTTCAGAGCTATGCAGCTGGAAGTCTTTTTCAACTCTTTTTTGACTAAAATAGCCCATCAGCAGAGAGCCATAAAAGAGAAACAAATAGATCTATAGTTTTTGGTCTTTGTGTTTGGAATTGTTATTGCAGGTATGAATTAGACTCCCCCCTCCCCCTTCTGCCTAGAAAATAACTTTTTTGAGAGCAAGAAAGAATAGTACCTAAGTAGCACTGTATGCATGCACTTAGAAAAGCATACAAAGTTCTTGTTTACACTTGGTATTTAGTCATCAGTGTAGCTGCATCCATGTAAAATCTAGGCCTTGTCTACACTGGGTGATTACATAGTGTGACAACACATGTGACACACTTGGGGTGAAATCCTGGCCCCATGGAAGTCAATCGAGGTTTGGCCATCGATGTCAATGCGGGGCAGGATTTCACCCTTAATATAGACCGGGGTGGCCAAAATGTGGCTTGCGAGCCACATGTGGCTCTTTTACAGTTAGTGTGCCCCCCCACCCCATTCTCTCCCTACCAGACCAGGGGTGGGGTTGGGAAGCTCAGAGCTTCTGCATTGCTGTGTGGTGGTGAGGCTAGGGGCTTCTGCCCAGCAGGGAAGGGGTCTCGGAGCTTCAGCCCCATGGGGTATGCCTGCCAGGGCTTGGGGATTCATCAGAAGTGGGACTGAAGCCCCTACCCCGACCACCCCGCTTCTCATGGGGCTGAAGCCCTGAGCCCTGGCAGATGCCTCCCAGCAGGCACACCCCAGCTCTTGAACTTGTGAAGATTGTTGCATGTGGCTCAGAGGGTCAGTAAGTTTGGCCACCCCCAGTATAGACACAAGTCTTAGTATGGCTAAGTGGATGACACTGTTTTGAAAAGACTCTTCCAAAACCTTGTGCTTGGTTATGCTGTATAATGTTGCAAAACTTTTATATATAATGGACTATGTTGAGCATCCTCCTTTAATGGCTGGTCAACAAATAATGATCAGCTTTCTAGTAACAGGCAATGTTGTTGCTTCTGTAGCTCAAGCACTAGAGGGGTGTGCTGAAGGTTCAGAGCCCCAACCATGTGGATGTTGGGGATAGGATTGGTACAGATGAACATAATAGAATTTGGTTTTGCCTTTATGTAGTCTTAAGGAAAAAAAACTAAGAAAATTGTGTACAAAACGAACTAAATTTTAAAAGCATTATTAAGGCTACAAAGTCAAGCACGGAAAGTTACAAAATGCCAGAATTAATGTTGCTTGGGCAGGATATCTAAAATCATATAGTCTTTCTAGAGCTATTAGTTTATTGGTACATAGTGTGATTTTTCAAAATTAGCTTGAATGTTATACATAGTTAACTGACTTTGAGCCTGTGAGGTCTAACAATTAGACAATACTGATGTTTCAATCTACCAAACAAACCCTTGTTCACTGAATTCATTATTATTGCTGAGAAATAATGCAGCATTGTATTTTTCATCAAATGTAAAGCATTTGCAGGTCAGGGTTCCTGAAATGATAGATTCTTTATGACATATTTATTTGTCTAATTCATATAATTGGTGTATTAAAATGAACAAATTAGAAATAAGCAGCCACGGGGTGCTGGATTAACAGGAGCCTTAAAAGCTTTGCAGTTTCCTCATATAATTATTGGGAAACCTTGTTTAATTAGCATAAAATGCATTAGTAACAATTAAACAAAGTTGAGGTCAACAAATTAACCTTTTTTAATTTAAAATTGACTTTTTAATTTTAGAGTGCTATCATCCCAGAAGAAAATGACATTTGATTAAAATGAGATATTCCGATACAATTATAATACAACAAGGCTTCCCCCACGTTTTCTCTTAAGATCTAAGATTCAGTGCCAAGAAGAACAGCTGCACATACAATTTTAAACAACTACACTTGCTGGACTTCTTGCTAAATGGAATGACACTTACATAGTTGCTCTATTTCCTAATCCCACATCATGTACATCAATTGAAAGGGGTTAAGAGCCCATTAAATTCTCTTCTTGGTCCATAAGCTTCTTTGCAGTACCTCTCCCATGTTGTGAAGAAAAATTCTTGAGGATTAGTCTATAAGGATTACTGTACTCCTGAAATTTCTTGACTTATGTCTTGAAACATAGGGTCATTTTAATTACCTATAGATGAAAGCCTGTGGTTTGACTTCAGACTTAAGATGTTTCTTATAATGTATAACACCTTAGGAACCCATGAAATGCTAGCTTTAAGATTCAAATTTAAGAGGTTGTTGAGTTTCTTCTAAGCTTTTCTTCTTCTTTTTCTTACAGTGCTTTTGTGTGAATCGTTATTACTGACTCTGGAAATGACGAGCCTAGTTTTTATGGATGGAAACATGAAATGCTAGGATGTAATAAAGGCTGTGGAAACTGCAGAACTGAAAAAGGGGATCCTGGTCTTATGCTTACTATTTTGTCAACCATTAGGTGGTATTACAGTCACAGTTTAACAGAGACTATGAAATGGTGATAATAGAGCAGTGTGGGAAGGAAGAGATATTAGAGTGTGACATGGTCATCTGTAGCAGAATAGGCAAAGCATATTCCAGTGAGGTTTAATGTCAAGAGAGGAAGTGGATGCATCTAGTTTATAAACTTCTGATTGTTCCATAGCATTAGAAACAGAAAGGGAGAAGTTTGGCCAAATGACATTCTGGTTGAGAAGGGGAGGCTAGGATGACTGTTATATAATCATAGAAATGTAGGGCTGGAAGGAACCTTGAGAAGATGTCTAGTCCAGTCGCCTGCACTGAAGGACCATGTATTCCTAGGCCATCCCAAAAACATGTTTGTCTAACCTGCCTCTAGTGACAGAAATTCCACAGTATTGCTTGGAAGCCTATTCCAGAGCTTAACTACTCTTATAGTTAGAAAGTGTTTCCTAATATCTAACCTAAATCTCTCTTGCTGCAGATTAAGCTAATTATTTCTTCTTGTCCTACCTTCAGGGGACATGGAGAATAATTGCTCACAATCCTTTTTGTAAGCGTCCTTAACATCTTTGAAAACTGTTGTCTGTCTCCCCACCCCCAGTCTTCTTTTATCAAGACTAAACATGCCCAGTTTTTCTAAACCTTTTATCATTTTAGTTGCTCTCTTATGGACTCTCTCAAAATATGACACTCAGAAATGGACACAGTACTCCAGCTGAGGCCTCATGAGTGCTGAGTAGAGTGGAATAATTACCTCCTGTATCTTACATATGACACTCCTCTTAATACACCCTGGAATATTTGCTTTTTTTTTTTTTTTTGCAACTGCATCATGTTGTTGACTCATATTCAATTTGTGATCCTCTGTAACAGTTGTTTTCAACCTTTCCAGACCACTGTACCCCTTTCAGGAGTTGGATTTGTCTTGCATACCCCCAAGTTTCACCTCACTAAAAAACTACTTGCTTACAAAATCAGATAAAAATACAAGTGTCACAGCACACTATTACTGAAAAATTGCTTACTTTCTCATTTTGTCTGTATGAAATTTTTGTTTGTATTGACTTCGCTAGTGCTTTTTATCTAGCCTGTTGTAAAACTAGGCAAATATCTAGATGAGTTGATGTACCCCCAGTTGTGAACCACTGCACTATAACCTTCAGATCTTTTCAGCAGTACTACTACCTACCCAGTTATTCCTCATTTAGTTGTTGGGCATTTTGATTTTTTTTTCTTCCTAAGTGCAAAGTAGTACACTTGTCTTTATTGAATGTATCTTGATTTTTAGATCAATTCTCTATTTTGTTAAGGTCACTTTGAATTCTGATCCTGTCTCCCAAAGTGCTTGCAACCCCTCCTAGTTTAGTGTCATCTGCAAATTTTTATCAGTCTATTCTCCACTCCATTATCCAAGTCATTCATGAAAATATTAACTAGTGCCACACTCAGGACTGACCCCTGCCAGACCCACTAGGTATGCCCACCCAGTCCAACAATGAACCTTTGGATAACTATACTTTGAGTATGGTCTTTCAACCACTTGTCCACCCACGTTATAGTAATTTCATCTAAACTGTATTCCTCTAGTTTCATTATGAGAATGTCATGTGGGACTGTGTCAAATGCCTTACTAAAATCAAGATATACATCTTCTGCTTCCCCCAGGCCAGTAATCCTCTCGAAGAAGGAAATTAGGTTGGTTTGACATGTTTTTGTTCTTGACAAATCCATGTTGGCTATCCCTTACAATCCTATTATCCTCTTAGTGCTTACAAATTGATTGTTTAATAGTTTGTTCCGGTATCTTCCCAACTACGACGTTAGGATGACTGGTCTATAATTCCCTGGGTCCTCTTAGGGCAGACATAGTTTTCCTATTAAAAAATAGGTACTTTCTCCAGTTCTCTGGGACCTCATCCATCCTGCATGAGTTCTCAAAGATAATTGCTAATGGTTCCAAGATTGCGTCACTTAGTTCCTTAAGTACCCTTTTGAAAGAAAGTAGTTTCCACAAAATCAGAATCTTGTGTGAGGAAAATTTCAATGTTGCAGAAAACATTTATTATTTTTCGGACAAGAAAAACTAAAAATATTGTGTTTTTTGGTCAGTATGACAGAAATCAAAACATTATGGTTTGCTGAACCAAACTGAAACATCTCATGTGGGATCATTTTAACATTAATCAGCTGGCCTGAGCTTCTGTGGTGCCTCATGGCAGTTATAGTTTGAGTACCTCATGCCTCTAATCTCCTCTATGGCTTGACTCAATCTCTCATGACATACCATGGCCTCCCCTCTGGATCATGGGAATCAGATGACCATGGTGCATCATGAAGTCCCCCTGAGGAGCCAAACCAACAGAGGCGAATGGGGGCATGAGGTGCCTGAACTGCAACTCCTATGAGGCACTGCAGCACCTTAAGAGGACAGATAAATTGTGAACTAAGCCAAAATGAGATCATTTGAATTTTAGAATACAAATTTTCAAAACTTGCTATTCTGTGAAAATTTGTTGCTATTTCAACATTTTGTCCCAATGCAGTGAGAAAACAAGTTTCTATATATCTGAATTTCCTGCGGGATGAAAATTCCACCACCAACAAAAAAGGAAGCAAAACTGTTTAGAGTGACATAAGGGAGCGTGATTAGTAATAGGATGAAATTAAGTAACACAAAATGTACACTCAAACATTAGGAACAGTGTTCTGAACATGGGATACATTAGACCAGTGCTTCTCAAAGTCAGGCTGCCGCTTGTTCAGGGGCGGACCGGCTTTGAGAAGCACTGCATTAGACTGTAGAACAAAAAATGGTGGAAAAATCCATCACGGGAGTAATTTCAAATGAACTTGTCAAAACATTGGTGAATGTTAGAATCAACATTGGCAGGAGGATTAGATAATTAATAGGTCTCTTAAGTTCTGTGTTCATTGTCTGCTTTATCTGTTGATAGCATATATATTTTTGCCTATTTTGATAGAGGATATGACCATTTTTAATCTCCAAAAGTGATAACTCTTCTATTTAAAAAAAAATCATTTCCCTCCAAAAAATAACAGGGTGTCACTGTAACATAAATTTTGTTTTTGGCCTCACACAGTGTTACTATTGAGAACTTAATTTCTCAGAAATCAGGACACCAAGTGTTGTTAAGGTTGAAACCTCAACCTCAACTCTGCCCCCTGCTTTTATGTTTTAAAACACAACATATGCATATCAAAAATTATGTCTCACAACATATAATGCTATACAAACTGGCATTTCTTGGCGTATGGTACATTCCAATATCAGAGTTGTTCTCATTTTTAAGTCGCAGTAAGATCTACAAAACAAGCTAAGTTTGGAGACAATTAACTCAGCAGTTTAAGTTTAGTATTTCAAGTTGAAGGGTCCAGATTCTGAAACAATGACAAGCTTCAGATATTAACTTCTCAATTTTCCATTTGAAACAATCCTATTTAACACTGCGTTGATCTTAGCTTTTTGCATGGAAAGTAAAAGGGGGACGGGGAAAGATGAAGAGACACCATTTTATATTCTATTTTTTACTCAACATTGTTTTCAATATTCTATTCAGGGTTAGTGTTTTGTTATTTGTTACTTCCGTATCATGTTTGTCTTTCTTTGAAGAATGAATTGATGTTTCCTGAGCAAACATTTGAATGAGATAGCTCGTTTTGGATGACACTATTTTTGTGTAACAGTAATAACATAAACTTCAACTTATTATAGAGTAACACCTTCACACAAAAGCATCTTGATTTATGCATCAGTATGGTAGATTATATCCACTGAGGGAATACTGCTAGTTAGTTAACTGCTAATGAAGGACCAGCAGGAGGCAGTGCAAAACATTGGCTATTGCTTTTTTTTAAAAAAATTGGAGGCCAAGATTTAAAAAAATAATGGCTGCCTTAAATTAACCTCCTAAATCTGTTTTGAGGCATCTAAATAAGTGGCTTGATTTTTTTTTTCCAAAAGAGCCATGCATCCAGCAGCTTCCATTTATACCATTTGTTTAATGTGAGTAAATGTAGTACTAGAACACTGTTCTGTTAATTAAGTTTTCTTTCATTAACTCTGATGGTGCTTTATGCTCACTGGCAGCCCTCATCATATAAGGTCAGGTAGGCCTCCTCACATTTTTTAGATTCCAGCTTCAGCTATCACTTTTTGCACTCAGTGTTGATATATCTGAGAGAAGTAACATATGACTATGAAAAGTCTCTATTCAGATTTTTTTCAGAGCGCACTGTACTGAGGATGGTCACACTGACTGGAAAGACTGTAACAATAATAATCAACCCTGGGACAAGAAAAAATATTTATTGCAGTAAATGGTGGCCGCGGCTAATCTACTGACTATGCACCGCCCCTTGTCCTTACTGCGACTCCAGCAACCCCTTGTTCTTTTGACCATTCCCTGGGCTGACCCAGCCATTGGACTTACCCATGCCTGGCCTGATGCTGTAAACTAAAAACACTCTCTAATTTGTAAAACAGGCTTGAGCTGATCAAGGGCAGCTTCAAGCAGTGTAGGCCAGTGGTTTCACTGCCCTGAACCCTTACATTCCTCTGTCTCCCATTCTCCACATTGGGATACACCATTAACTCCCTCACATTGAATAGCCAGCTGTTTTGCAAATGTTCTGTAGAAGAATGATCCCACAAACAACCAAAGTTGGGATCTTCAATATAGACAGTAAGAACTTGCTCAATGGCACTATCAAGTTTCCAGCACCAAAAAGGAAAAATGTGGTACATCAGTAAACAAAATAGACAACACAAGAACTTAAATGTCTTATGCACAACTGACTGAAGTAGTCAGTGCCTCTACTCCAGCATGTGGATGGAGAGGTATACCAGGATAGGGGAGGGGAAAGGGTTGGTGCCTCCACTTGAACTTACCTCATGAATGGTAAATTGTGCAGCCCCACCTGCCAATCCTGGTCCACCAAAGGGTCTAAAGGCCAGCTAATCAGACATTTGAGCACAAAACTGGGCCAGAATTTATTGGTAGATTAGCCCCAGCAAAGGGAATCTGGGGATAGATTCACAAAGGGACTTAGGCATTACAACACTCAGCATAGCAGCACCTAACTTCTGGGCACCCTGCTGCCTACTGGAATTCACAACACTGAGTTAGGTGTTAGGTGCTCCCTATACAATGCATGGGCGGAGTTAGGTGCCTAAGAATGGAATTCAGAAAAGCCAACAAGCTGAGCAGGGAGTCGCCTAAGCTAGCTAATAGGAAATGCCAAGGAGAGGGATGTATCCTAAGACCCTCCCCTCAAAAGGGCTTAGGTGAATCTTGCCGGCTAGGAGATGCTGTCTTGTGCAAGAAACAGAGGAGGAGGCAGCCCCTGTGTAACCTTTGGCCCAGTGATTAGGGCACTCATCTGGAATATAGAAGACTACTGAAATTTAGGTGTCTTTGGGACTTTAATAGAAGACATTTTAGAGAGAACCGCGACCGCCTTACATGGATATTGTTCCAAATCCGATTTTTTTTTTTAATTTATTTTTTAAGGACAGCCATTAGATAAAGCCATTCAACCCTATCAAAGGCTTCCTCTGCATTTAGAGATAAGGCTATGGAGGGAACATCTGAGCTTGTTGGATCTAATAAGCAACTTTTCTTGTATTATCAGCAGCCAATCTTTCTTTAATGAAACAAACCTGATCGGTATGTATAATTGATGGGATGATGGTGTTCAGTTGTGTCACTAACATTTTTGCAATTATTTTGCAATCTGTGTTCAAGAAACAGATGGGGTGGAAGTTTCAACAGTTACAACCATTTTTGTTCTTCTTTAATATTAAAAGTAATTAAAGCAGTTCTCATGTCACAAGGCATGGTGCCTTCCTGGAATGTTTCACTGAAGACCTTTGAAAGAATAGAAGATAGCTGATTAAAAAATGTTTTGCAGAAATCTGCTAGAAAGTCATCCATCCCAGGTGCCTTGCCAGAATTCATATTTTTATAGCCTGTTTGATCTCTTGTGTTGTGATAGCTTTGTGCATAAACACTTGTTCTGAAATTAGAGTATTGAAAGATCGGCCTTCAATGAAATGATCAAATTTATTAGAGTCAAATAGGATGTCTGATTTATATAAAGCTTGATAGAATTGCTTAATTATTTATATCTACTGGTTCAAGGATGGCACTCCCATTGTCTTGTAATAAGGAAGAAATGTTGTTGGCTAGTTCCATCTTAAGTCTTCTGGCAAATAGTTTATCTCCTTTATCTCTCCATTCATAATATTCTTGTTTGACCCAGTTGAGTGCAAATTTGACTTGGCTGGATAAGAATTCATTATATTTATAGTTGGTTTTGATTAGAGAACGTAGGTGTTTTTCATAATTTGGGTAAGTCTTGTGCGTTCTCTGCAACTCATCTATTTCCTTGTCCAAAGGAGAACAACAGAAGAGTTCAATCATCTGCTAGGAGCTGGAAGATTATATTAGTTACCATTATTAGATCTACAAGGATACATAGGAAAACAAACTGATTTTTAAAGTCGTTGAGGTATGCTTTCTATGATAAAAACATTCTGCTATTTTTGGTCAAATCTGGTCTCAGTCTTTGAAGTTTCTGCCAAGCTTCAGTGGGGGGTTTGCAAAATTTTGTGGAGCCTGCTAACTCCATAGTGAAGGTAAATGTGTACTTGATGCTGTATCTGATATTGGTCCCCCTCAAGATTTGTTTTATGCCATTGAATGCAGCTCTATTTTTGTTAAGCTCAGCTAAGAAGTCAGGAAAAGAGAAATTTTGTGGCCTTTGTACAGCTTCTCTGGCAGCATTCATTAATGTTACTTTATCATTGTACTTCAGCAGCTTGAAGATGATGGGCTCCCCAGACTCCTGCCTTCTAGTACTTAGGCATTCAATGAGTCCTTTCAGTATCTAATGGGGGAAGCTGGGAGTCCAATTTAACTATGTCAGGGAGCAGCTTCTGAAGAAAGCTGATTATATCCTTCCTCTGTAGACCCTCAGCAATGCCCAAGAGGCGAAGGTTGTGTCTTCAAGATCTGTTTTCTAAGTCATCCTGTTTTTCTTCCAGTTTGTCTAGTTTAAGCTTTAAGGAGGCAGTTTCTTCTTTAATGTCACTGGTTTCAATTGCAGTCTTTTGTAGCTCATTTTCCAAGTGAGCCATTCAGCATTTTACATCACACAGATCTTTAGAGAGGCCACAAATATTTTTTTGAGATTGAATCCAGTTGGTCTGTGAGGAATTCTTGAAGTTGCTGCAATATCTTGGGCTAGGTTTTGCTGTGGCCTTGAGGTCTCCGCCTTCAGCTGCTTAGGTGATTCAGTCTTAAGTCGTTTGTTCTCTCATTTTTCCATTGGAATCCATATTCATAGTTTTAAGTTTATCCAGGGGATTAATTTAAACTTTTTTGACAAACTGATTGCTAATTTGCTAGGAAAGTAATTAGAAATGAATTGATATATGGGGGGTGAGGAGGTATGAGACTAGGCAGCCATCTTCCTCATGGGTCTCAAGTGTGACTCCCTGCCTGGTAGAATTCTGAGCCATGAGTTACATGCCCAGGCTCTCTATTAATTGTATGGGGACACTTAGGTGCCTAAGAAAGGGATTCGCTGCTGCCTAAGCTAGCCAGCAGCAAAATACAGAGGAAAAGGGTAGGATGTATGGCCCAGATTCTCAAAGGAACTTAGGCGCCTAGCTCCCATTGATCTGGGCTTCAGGCATCTTATAGGTGTTGCCCTCAGCCCCATCAGTCTTTGCTTGGGATTTTCGGTCATGAATCCTCTCCTTCAGTTAGGCACCTAAGCCAGGTCAGCATGACTCAGACCTTTCTTGGAAGAAGAGGGAAGAGAGAGGCCCCCGCCTTGCCCCCATCATAGCCAATAGCCCAGTGTTTTAATGGCAATACCTGCTCTGCCTGATTGGGAGCACAGATTTAAACCAGAATCTCCCACATTCCAGCTGAGTGCCCTAACTATTAGGCTATAGGGTATTCTGGGGTGGGACTGTCAATCAGAGTGTTCAACTTTATAAACTGTCTGTTAGGGAAGAACCAACAGAAAATGAAACAATGGCAAAGATAGGGTACAGCCAGGGGTCCTTAGGAAAACAATGGGGAAGCTATTAATTAGGGAATACCCCCAGTCTTGCTGCAACTAAGCTGGTAACATTTATTCTTCCCAGACTGCAGTCTAGGAACAAAACTGATATTAAATCTTAAAGATGCTGGTCTAGGGAAGAAAGGCTGTTGAGTGAGTTCACACACACACACACAACCTTAATTACCATTATTTATTAACCCTGATCATGAGAATCTCAGCTTTGAGAACAAGGACTCAATGAGTAGAGATGTGGAATGAACCTCTCACCTCTAGATGATCGAGGGGATGATTGGCTCTGAATTCCCAGTCGCTGTAGTTCCTCCTATAGCCCTATATTTCAATTTCTAGAGTCATACAAACATTTAAATACTTTAAAAATTGCTAAAGCTGAGTTTCATAGCATCTGTGAATCTCAGCTCTCTTTTTTTCTTTTAATGATTCTGAATTTCTGAGACTAAAGGGCTTTGTAGTCAGAAAAAAACAAAAAATAGCTTGCAGTGGTTTCCTGCAATTTTGCTGCTCTACTTTAGAGTCCTTCATAGCTTTTACTGCAATGTTGAAGTAAGATATTTCATTTACAACACCAGCCTTTCTCAAATAGCCGCATTACCACATAAAGCTCAACTGGTCATACCGTGCCTGTCATACCATGCCTTTCTATCAAGAATGGTAAAATGCAACTGAACCCTTTCCTCAGTCCGTGCTCACCATTGTCAGACACTAATGGAGGGCTCCTGAGGCCCATAGTAGAGGTGGGGTGTAGCTCCACTGTTGCTCTCCTTCTGAGCTGCTACAATCCACAGGAGAGGAGTTTGTAAAAAAAATAAGATGATATTCTATTGTATTACTTGAGAAAGAGCATGTGAATATATAACTAAATACGGTAGCCTAAAGAGTGTGTCTAGAAGGGGGGCAGATAAGGTTACATGTGCAATCTTAACTTTGTGATATCCTGGCTTTTGAACGCATAACAGTGAAAACTAAACTTTGTCTTATCATAGCTTTTTTTGAGTGTGTATGTGTGGCCTGTGGATAGAGTTCCTCATGGTTGTGGTGGGTTAGTGTAATTTTTGCATATCTAATCAAGCATCAGTCATACACTTGACTTTTTACCTTCTTCTAGCTGCAATAGAAGTTGTGGGTTGAGATGTACTGTACTTAGTAGCGAGAGTGCAATAGTATATTATTGACCACTGTCTACAGCAGAACTTGAGCTGGGAGGTTAAATTAAGAGCAAAGACATAATGGTGATTATCAAACTGTCCTGCTGCATCTGACTACGCAAGGGAAAGGGAGGCTGGAGGGTGTGTGGAATTGGTCTGTGGTTAATAGCTGTGAACAATGCAGATCAACTACGTTTTATAAAAAAGACAAAAAATGGAAGTGAAACAGCAAGAGCTGTCAAGCCCTGTTGTGCGACTACAAGCAATATAATGATTAAGAGTAAGAAAGTCTTCTCTTTGCGTAATCCTTCAGAGGCCTGTCCCTAGCAGGCTTTATAAATGATTCTAAGATACTAGTCACAGCTTAGAATATAGCATCTGTGACTCATTTTGTAAGGTTAGAGGGAATATATATTCTTACCTAGCATCTGAAAACATGACTGCAATCTTTTCTTATTTTACTGTAGTTTTCCCTGCATTGATAAGGAAATAATGTATATAATCTCAATATAGTTTGCTTTTATGACTTTCTGTTCTGTACACAAAACAAATAGCATAGCTATGTTTGCTACTGCTCTCGTTACTTACACACACACACGCGCGCGCACACACACACACGCGCGCGCACACACGCTCTCACATGGCTGATTTTTCATTACTGAAAAGCCAGATACCCCATTAAATTATTGAAGAGCATCCTGTTATATTTATTACAGAGGTGGCTGATATTACTGGCAATTGTCAAATTTCAGTTTCCTGTTGTTGATTTTCATGCATGAGAAACACACAGCGGCTGGACTCGTGCCAGAGCTCCATCAATCTCTCTAGGCTGCTTCGACCTCAGGACATGTAAGAGTAGCGGATAAATTGGAAGATCAATGCCTTGTCCCTCCTGCTGTGCCAGCTGCTATTGAGAAATTAATATGAGGATCACTATAAATAAAAGATAAAAGATGATATGGCTTACAGTGTAAAATATTAAGGCTGGACACACTGTGCTCTATGAATCTAAACCCAAAGCTAAGCAAATTAACACTGTAAGAGTATCCACTGCCTTTGTGGGTTTGAGAAAAGGTTGTGGAAAGGAGAAGAGTTCTCTTTAAAGACTGGCTAGCTTTTAAGGAAGCCTGGAGATTTAGCAGAACTAACCACAGTATCAGCTAATATAGGACGACAACCCATAGTCGTGGTCTTCAGATTTATCTGTAAGTCATAGAGAAGTTGCATGTCATAATATATTCAGTAGCATAACTCTGGGAGAATAGATAACTGATTTGCTAATGACATATGGAATCTTTAAGTTACCAGTTCAAGGTTGCTAGTGCCCAAAAGCTGTTACCAACTGTGGTGAACATGGGAAATTTCTGTGTTTATATGACAATTAGGGGTGACTCACTTTTGTACCACTATTGCTTGGTTCTTTCCAGAGCCCTTGCTGGGAGCAAGGGAATAAGTGATAAATGGACTGGATGTGAGACAAGGAGACATGTCTGGGTTCATATGAATGACCTATCAAGAATTGCAGCACGTGAATAAGCACTACCTTGGAGATGCAATGAAGATCAATGACTGGACCCTTTAAATAAAAATATCTCCCAAAGCGATGTTTTGGAATGTGAATGGTCCATTACCTGCTGTGTTCTAGCTCTTCCCCACCTCAATCCAAGGAGAGAGGAAGTATATAGTACATATGAACACAGCATGACTTCAACGGGAGAGACAGGAGTAAGGTGTTAAGAGACATATATAAGAGAACTTGTTCTCCCAGTGTAAGGGGGCTAATCCAACCCAGAACAGGGTGGTAGGGCCCAGGAGGCTTGCTGCAGGAATGCAGTCTGTATCCCAGGCTAGTCCCAAGAGAACCTTCTTAATCAACCCAACTCCACCTAATTGAAGCGTTACACACTTAGACTTTTCTTTACCATTTTAACCCCTGAACAGTGTATTCCTGCTGACTGATAAATGATTTCTTGTTTTGAAAACACTGTCCTGTGTCACTGCCAGCATCTGCTGGTTGCATAGCTCCCAAAAGGCTGTTTCCAAAGGGGTCCAAGCTCATTTGGACCTGCTGAAGGAGCCACGGCACAAAACAGAGGTGCTGAAGCCCGGGACCCATTAATGGAGTCATGGGGCTCCCCCTTGAGCAAAGCGGAGGCTCAGGGTCTATGACTAAGAAGAGGGCACTCCCAGAAAGACTGTGGAAGGGTCAAAGGCACAGCACGTGCTGTAGTATTGACACACCAACTGAGGGCTTGTTGGTAGCATTTGAGAATTGGATTTGTTTCTCAGTCCAGTTCCAGTGGTCAAGTGTCCATATCGCAACCCCCCACCCACACTTTCTTGGCAGTGTGAGCAGGGAAGCAGAGTACTGTTCCCCATTGGACAGCTGTTGGTGAATTCCCCTGCCCGCCCCGCTCCGCTGGGCTACATCCCTGCAACCTGTCTCACTGCACTACAGAGACAAAGTAGTTTCACTGCTTTCTGCTTTTATAGTCATAATGTAATTATTTGGCCCTAAACAATGAGTGACAGTCTGTTGAAATGCATTGGAGCAGTTTAGAGATTTTTACCACCCCTTCATTATAAGTTTTAATATAACGTAATTCATTATACATTGGTTCATCAACATTTGTGTCCCCATGAAGTAAATGGCAGGCAGGGACATGGACACACGGTTATATTTGCTTGTGAAATCTTAACTCAAATCCTCTTTACTAGCAAACCATTCAGAGCTTGATTGTGACTGCAGCAGCCACTGTCGTGTTAAGTGGGGTTGCAGAAGGTGGCATCTGCTCCACAGAGGCCAGGTGAGCACAATGCAAGACTACAACTGATACACTCTTTCATCGGGTTCAGCACATACTCTGTCCAGTGCTAGCTACAGACTGCCAGCAGAAGCAGGGCGGGTGAAATCATGCTGAACTGTAAGAAAGAGCATAATTTTCAAATGGATAATGCTGTTTTATAATTTATATGCATTTATTTTTGGAAGTCTTTTTTTTAAATTTAAATTCCCATTATTCTTAAATGTCTAGAGATATGTGATTTAATAACTAAATGTCATCAGATTGTTTGTTCCTTTAGGGTCCAATTTTCCCTCAGATAATTAGGCACAATTTCCATGGGATTGGACCTGACTTCACTGGAATTTCTGCTTGTGTATCTGGAGCAAAACTGAACCCATCATTTTTTCTAAGCCAGTATTCATATATAGTGATTAAGGGATCAAAACCCATGGGTTTTAAATTCACCATTTAGCATGTCAAAGACAGACCAGTACTGGAGTTGTTCTTTGATGGTGACATAAATCTTAGGGATAATTGTTTCCCCTCCCATCCCCCCCTCTCTCACGCACACGCGCACACACACACACACGCCTCTATCTGCCAGTCACCCTAGGTGTAGCCAGATGGATCAATCCAAGAAGAACAGACAAAGCTGTTTCCTAGTGAGTAGAGTAATGATTTTCGTAAATAAATAACTTAAACAGGGAGAAAGATGCTCATTGGGGGCCAGATTGTTCCTAGTGTGCAGGGGAAATGTATGCCTTTGCCCCTCAAATTCTCTGTATGGGGGCTACTTGATGACTGAATGAATTGCAGCTGGGTTGAGTAAGGACACTTCGTCCTTTCCCTGTGGGTGGGGATGCAACCTCCCACCCTCCACCCTCCCCAAAGCTGAGACCAAGGCCTGGACCTCACTCCACACCAGCCATACATGGAAAAGGGAGCAACTGCACAATTCCTAGGAGCTCAGAGTCTGCACAGGGTGGGTTGCACTGCAGCAGCCCCAGCCTATTCCAGCTATGCAAATGCCACACTCTGGCTGTTGCTGATCACCATAGAAATGCCTATATGTTCCTTAAACAGAGAGAGATGAAGCTCAGACCAAATCCCAAATTGACCCTAAATCTACTGTTAGAATTTGAGCCTACGTCCTTCCACCCAGTCCTCATTGGGGCTTCCTACCTTTGTTGCTATCCAGGTGGGGATTTAGCAAGTTACGCTGAGTTAGCTGTTTGCTAGACAAGACATGGATGTTCTGTGGAAGCGGCAGGCTCGTGAGATTTGAATAAAGCATCTGGCCAGAGCAACCAAACTGAAGGCAGCCTAGCAGTGAGAGAGAAAGGATTGGGAAGAGCAGCTAGAGGTGGGCCGGGAGCTCACACAGCGAGCTGCAAAAGGCAAGATGATACAGAGTTAAGAGCCAAGTGAATGGAAGAATGTGTCAGAAGGAAGGAAGATGAAGAATAAGATGGAAATCAGAAGGGGAAGATACCGGAAGGGAAGCTGCATAAGGTTTAGATAAGACACCTCAGCCTAGATTCATAAACAAACTTAGGTGTGGTGATGCTGAGCATCACCACACCTAACTTTTAAGTAGCTAGAAAATCACTGGGATTCTCAAAGCTTGGGTAAGGCACCTACTTGCTTTACAATGGGGAGAGATAGGCACCTTAGAATGGATTCACAAAAGCCAACATGCCAGGACACTCCTCACCTAAGCTAGCCAAGGGGAGATGCCAAGGAGTGTGTGCTAACCTCCATGCCTCTTTTGGAGATAGACAGCTAAATCCAAGCTGCGGAGAAGTGCCGCCTTCTGCATGGGAGTTTCAGCTGTAAACCCTCTTTTGGGATTAGGATCCTACTCCATTTGAGTGGGAGGAGCTGCTGCCTCATAACTGTTAGCCCAGTGGTTAGGGTAGTTGCCTGACGTGGCAGATTCCCATACAGGGCCACCTGGGGGCAAGTGGGGCAATTTGCCCCAGGCCCCGCAGGGGCCCCCACGAGAATATAGTATTCTATAAGTTTGCAACTTTTTTTTATGAAAGGGGCCCCTGAAATTGCTTTGCCCCAGGCCCCCTGAATCCTCTGGGCGGCACTGTCCCCATACCAACCCCTTATTACCTTCAGACAGAAGGGGGCCTTGGACCAGGGGTCTCCTATGTCATGGATGGGTACCTAACCACTGGGCTGAACGTTATGAGGGAGGTTGTCCTCCTCCAGCCATTTTGTGTAAATGTGCTGATAGGGACCCAATCTGGTAGACAAGTTCTCAGGATTGGGATTTAGACCTCACATGAGAGTTATGGGGGGAATGTCTCTTTCCCCCTGGTTTGCACATTGTTCTGGGCTTAGCCAGCCAGTTGCCTGGTGTGGGGCTGCAATGTACATGACTAGAGGCAGAAATATAGGTGCTCAGGGAATTTTTATGCTGCCGAGTTTAGGTTCCTAAAGGGTTTGGGAACAGCTGAGTGGGTGCTTTGTTACTCTCACTGGGGCCTGATTCTGGGATTTAGACACCTAAAATGGCACTTAGGTGCCTAAGTCCTTTTGTGAATCTAGCCCATAATCTTTACAGAGCATAACCAAGCCTCCAACACTGCTGAGGTTTGACCATTATCTGTTTGCAGCATGTTGTTTGCAATCTTCAGTTGATTAACCTGCCCCACGCCCCACATCAGCCCCTGCAGGCCAGAAAGAGCCTTGATTAGGGAGTAGCAACATGGTTACCAGACAGCTATACTGACAAGTATACAGTCCAACTGGGCTGTTGTTCAAGTGAGATGTCACTTAGCATTTAAACCCTTTAAATAATAATCATGTATTTAATCAGTTGGTCAATAAGTGCTGCATATAGATTTATTGGTACTTATCTCCCTCCCCCCAAAAAGTCTTGCCATTCACCCTTTCCAGAGCCACATCTCCCTGACCTGAGCCTCCTGTCCACCTGCCTCTTGGCATTCACAGTTCAGTTCATGAGCAGCACACAGGCACATTGCCGCCTGAAGGAAAATTCACAAAACTATTTTTTTCATTTTCTTATTTGTAGCCAAGCATCCTGCTGGGTGATAAAGGCTGTCTGGTCTCCAGCTTCCTGTGTAGAATCCCCAGACTCTGTGGTGGGTTTTTTCCCCCTCTCTCTTTAGTCTCTGTGGTTTCTTAAGGGTCAAAAAGTATGCATTACAAAAAGAGAAAGGAAAAAAAAAAATTAAAGATCAATGTCTGTGCTCCCTGCAGTGCGTGCCTTGGTTGAGAAATGAATATGAAGATCACTATAAATAAAAGATAAAAGATGATATGGCATTTGGAGTAAAATATTAACGCTAGGCACAATGTGATGTATCAAAGTCTAACCAAATTAACCCCCTGGGATAAACAGGGGCCTTGTTGATGTTGCATTTCAAAAAACAGACCTGTGGAAAATATATATGCTGAGTGTGTGCGGGTGTGTGCATGCACACATGACCTATATATGGGTGTATCTGTATATGGGTTGTGTGAGATATGCACACATAAACAACACGCTACAGTATGCATATATGCACACACGTGTGTGTGTGTGTGTGTGAGAGAGAGAGAGAGAGAGTGAACAAAAGGACTATTTTGCTACCTGCTTCTTGGGTCGCCTGTAGGTGACACCTGTAAGAGATTTGGACTTGGCTTCCCCTCTGGGCTGGACAGGCAAAATAATCACTGACTGGTCTACATGGAGATGATAACTAGTGGTATGGAGCTACTTTTTTCACATTTTCAAGCAAAGAACTACCTACGAAAATATCAGAGGGGTAGCCGTGTTAGTCTGGATCTGTAAAAAGCGACAGCGTCCTATGGCACTTAGAGACTAACAGACATATTGGAGCATAAGCTTTCATGGGTGAATACCCACTTCGTCAGACGCATGTAGTGGAAATTTCCAGAGGCAGGTATAAATATGCAGGCAAGAATCAGTCTAGAGATAACGAGGTTAGTTCAATCAGGGAGGATGAGGCGCTCTGCTAGCTAGTTGAGGTGTGAACACCAAGGGAGGAGAAACTGCTTTTGTAGTTGGCTAGCCATTCACAGTCTTTGTTTAATCCTGGATTAAACAAAAAGCTTATGCGTCTGTTAGTCTATAAGGTGCCATAGGACTCTTTGTCGCTTTCTACGAAAATATGTTTTCCATCATGCTTTATACCAATCATTTTTCTAATTTATCCTTCATTAGACAAGGCCTTTGACAAGGTTCCTCACCAAAGACTCTTAAGCAAAGTAAGCAGTCATGGGATAAGAGGGAAGGTCTTCACATGGATCAATATCTGGTTAAAAGGTAGAAAACAAAGGATAGGAATAAATGGTCACATTTCACAGTGGAGAGCAGGGTCCTCCAAGGAGCAGTACCGGGACCACTGCTGTTCAACATACTCATGAATGGTATGGAAACAGGGATGAACAGTGAGGTGGCAAAGTTTGTAGAAGACAGACAATTATTCAAGATAGTTAAGTACAAAGCTGACTGCACAGAGTTACCGAGGGATCCCTGAAAACTGGGTGACTGGGCAACAAAATGGCAGATGAAATTCAATATTGATAAATGCAAAATAATGCACATTGGGAAAAAATAATCCCAACTATACATACAAATCGATGGGGTCTAAAGTAGCTGTTACCACTCAAGAAAGATCTGCTTGGCATTGTGGATAGTTCTCTGAAAACATCTGCTCAGTATGCAGCAGCTGCCAAAAAAGCTAACAATGTTAGGAACCATTAGGAAGGCATAGAAAATAAAACAAAAAGTATCATAATGTCACTATACAAATCCATGGTACACCCACACCTTGAATACTATGTGCAGTTCTGGTTGCCTAATCTCAAAAAAGATATATTAGAATTGGGAAAAGTACAGAGAAGGGCAACAGAAATGATTAGGGCTGTCAGACAGCTTACATATGAGGAGAGATTAAAAAGCCTGGTACGGTTCTATGTAGAAAAGAGACTGATGGGGGTGGGAGATGTGACAGAAATCTATAAAATCATGAATGGTGTGGAGAATGTGAGTAAGGCAGTATTATTTACTTCTTCATGTAACACAAGAACCAGGGGCTACCCAATAAAATTAATAGGCAGCAAGTTTAAAACAAACATAAGGAAATACTTCTTCACATAATGCACAGTCAACCTGTGGAACTCATTGCCAAGGGATGTTGTGATGGCCAAAAGTAAACTGCGTTCAAAACAGAATGAGATATGTTCATGGAGGGTAGGTTCCATCAATGGCTATTAGTCAAGATGGTCAGGGATGCAACCCCATGATCTGAGTTTCTCTAAACCTCTGGCAGTCAGAAGCTGGGGCTGGATGACAGACACGATAATTGTGCTGAAAACAGGCCACATGCTTGGCCAGCTTCACTTTATGGCATTTGAGTTTGGTGATCCTGGTGTTTTGGATGTGTTTCACTTTCTTAACCACTAATACACCATATTACCATTTTTGTGTAGTAATGCCACTAACTTCAATGCCACTACTAATACTTAAGCTACTTGCTCACTCTTTTCTTGGGCCAGAACAACGTCCTATAACTGCCTGATTTGCAAATCACACTGCAGAGTGGATAGCACTGCCTTCTTCCTTATCTGGTCATTTACATTAGTGCAAAGTTAGAAGCTCTACAATTCTGATTCAGTAGCTCTACCATTCTGATTCAGTAGCATTTTACACCCACTTTGAATGGCTATAAATGATTGCAGTAGTATAAGGCAGTGGAGATTCAGAGGCAAAGAGTTGAAATATGTTCTGAGAGAATGGTTTGTGCACTGTCACTAACCCAGAGTAACATTCTAGTGTATTATGAATAATCGTTAAATACAGAATAAAGGAGCTATGACTTTAACCAGGGAATGTTTATTTTCTAACCAATCTTTAAGGAAGTGATGAAACATTACACTTAGGACGGAAGAATCCCATGCACTGTTACAGACTAGGGACCAAGTAGCTAGGCATCAGTTCTGCAGAAAAGGACGTAGGGGTTACAGTGGACGAGAAGCTGGGTATAAGTCAACAGTGTGCCCTTGTTGCCAAGAAGGCTAACGGTATTTTGGGCTGTATAAGTAGGAGCAGAGCCAGCAGATTGAGGGACGTGATCATTCCCCTCTATTCGGCATTGGTGAGGCCTCATCTGGAGTACTGTGTCCAGTTTTGGGCCCCACACTACAAGGCGGCTGTGGAAAAATTGGAAAGAGTCCAGCAGAGGGCAACAAAAATGATTAGGGGGCTGGAGCACATGACTTATGAGGAGAGGCTGAGGGAACTGGGATTGTTTAGTCTGCAGAAGAGAAGAATGAGGGGGAGATTTGATAGCTTCTTTCCACTACCTGAAAGGGGGTTCCAAAGAGGATGGATCTAGGCTGTTCTCAG
This sequence comes from Platysternon megacephalum, assembly GCA_003942145.1. Taxonomy (NCBI): domain Eukaryota; kingdom Metazoa; phylum Chordata; order Testudines; family Platysternidae; genus Platysternon; species Platysternon megacephalum. The sequence goes on from QXTE01000004.1 coordinate 18,237,784, forward strand.
TGGTAACAGATGACAGAACAAGGAGCAATGGGCTCAAGTTGCAGTGGGGGAGGTTTAGGCTGGCTATTAGGAAAAACTTTTTCACTAGGAGGGTGGTGAAGCACTGGAATGGGTTACCTAGGGAGGTGGTGGAATCTCCTTCCTTAGAGGTTTTTAAGGTCAGGCTTGACAAAGCCCTGGCTGGGATGATTTAGTTGGGGATTGGTCCTGCTTTGAGCAGGGGGTTGGACTAGATGACCTCCTGAGGTCCCTTCCAACCCTGATATTCTATGATTCTATGATNTCTTTAAGGAAGTGATGAAACATTACACTTAGGACGGAAGAATCCCATGCACTGTTACAGACTAGGGACCAAGTAGCTAGGCATCAGTTCTGCAGAAAAGGACGTAGGGGTTACAGTGGACGAGAAGCTGGGTATAAGTCAACAGTGTGCCCTTGTTGCCAAGAAGGCTAACGGTATTTTGGGCTGTATAAGTAGGAGCAGAGCCAGCAGATTGAGGGACGTGATCATTCCCCTCTATTCGGCATTGGTGAGGCCTCATCTGGAGTACTGTGTCCAGTTTTGGGCCCCACACTACAAGGCGGCTGTGGAAAAATTGGAAAGAGTCCAGCAGAGGGCAACAAAAATGATTAGGGGGCTGGAGCACATGACTTATGAGGAGAGGCTGAGGGAACTGGGATTGTTTAGTCTGCAGAAGAGAAGAATGAGGGGGAGATTTGATAGCTTCTTTCCACTACCTGAAAGGGGGTTCCAAAGAGGATGGATCTAGGCTGTTCTCAGTGGTAACAGATGACAGAACAAGGAGCAATGGGCTCAAGTTGCAGTGGGGGAGGTTTAGGCTGGCTATTAGGAAAAACTTTTTCACTAGGAGGGTGGTGAAGCACTGGAATGGGTTACCTAGGGAGGTGGTGGAATCTCCTTCCTTAGAGGTTTTTAAGGTCAGGCTTGACAAAGCCCTGGCTGGGATGATTTAGTTGGGGATTGGTCCTGCTTTGAGCAGGGGGTTGGACTAGATGACCTCCTGAGGTCCCTTCCAACCCTGATATTCTATGATTACATTAAGAATCATTTAGCTGCTACCCTGTTGCATATAGAATTACAGTAGCTGGAGCATTGTCACTCTGTGTATGAGTGTTTGGATCTTTAGAAAAGCTCCATGGAGCCATCTTCACATAGCTCTTTGTTAATACGGGTTGATAGCAGAAAAATTACCTGGGTTTCAGTAATAAGTTAAACAAAACCTTGCTGTTGCCACCACCACCAATTAATCACAGTGCTGGAAACACATCTGACAATACTCAGAGTACCAGAAACCTGTAATGTAGGATTCAGAATAAGCAGGTGCAAGAAAGAAGAAAACATTATACCAGCGACTTAATAATAAAGGACCGGAATTGCACTGTAGCCTGGTGTAAGTCCTTTGACATCAGTGGAGTTACTTTTGAGTTATACCAGTGTAGATGTGGGAAGAATCAGACCCAAAAACTTAATGAAGATGAATATGGAAAGTAAGGGAATAGATGGTGTAGAGTCAGATCTGCAGCTGGTGTAAAATGGAATAAGCTCCCCTGGTATCATTGCAGCTATACTAATTTACACCAGCTAAGGATTTGTTCCATAATATTTACCAATCTACATGGAGCAACTCAGGCTACCGTGTTTTTTGGTTTTGATCAGATTGACACAATCCACTATTTTATTTTTTTTTTATTTGCTGGCTGGGCTGCATTATTTCAAATCCTGCCAAGTTTAAGAAAGTCTTGACAGAACCACATTTTGTTTCTTCTTTACTCGCTGTTCTTTTGGTAATTTGAAAAGAATAAAAGGTTAACGAAGTTAAATGTCTTGGCACACTCGTACTGCTGGGCTGCTTGATAAAATGTGACGTTCAGTATTAAGGTGCCAGTGGTGTTGAAATAAAGCACTTAAAAAAGACGGAAGACGTGCCATGCAAGAGCAAAAGTTCATATGGTTAACAGTAGCACTCGCCGCATAAAGTACAGGGAGCGATGTGATGCTCTGGGTAGCCTGCACTATAATCATTTTAATAATATCAAGAATTTTTAAATGCTTTAAACAAGACAAGCTTTTAGCTTCATTCTTTTCTTCTCTCTTCTGAGCTACATCTCCTCCCCCTCCCCTCCCCCCCACCCACACACACACAGGTTGAGGAAGGAAATCCAAAACCACAAAATAAACCAACCAGATATTTCTTCCCTTCCAGTCTCATTCTACTGCCAAGTCAATCTGAAGCATTTTGTGAAATTGTTTAACTCTATATGCAATGAATCTACCAAAGCTATAGAGCGTCATCCTATGGCACAACTTGTATGTGGGGTGGGGATGGTGCAGAGAAGAAAAACCTCTGTGTAGATTGGAAAACACTATGGACCAGATCCTCAGCTGGTGTAAACTGGTATAGTTACAGTGAGATCAGTGGAGCTTTGCCATTTTACACTAGTTGCAGCTTTGATGCTGTAGTAGCCATGACAAACTTTTCTCTTTACAGCTATTTCCTCATATCATACCATCCGGGAAGGCCCGTGTTGAAAGAATTTATATATTGGCCGTGCTGAGAGCCATTGAACCAAACTGTGAACTCTGTATTTGATGGAAGCCACTTCAACCCAGGGGGTGCTACCGCACCCCCAGCACCCCTAGATCCAGCACCTATGGAGGAGAGGCAGGAGGATTTGTACCACCATGGAATGAACAGGGTGTTTTGCTCCCAGAGTCGCTGGATCCATTAGAATCCATAGGCATATGGATATGGGGTATCCACATGGAATATCTGTACCTTATTTCCTATACTAGATCTCTTGGTTTTATCCAGGTTCCCACAGTGGCACCCCTCACCATATTATTTGAATGTGTCCAGCTCCTGGCAAGCACAGTTGTAAAGGAAACAGAATGCCAAAGCTTCCTCTGCCATTGGTTGGCCTTGGACTACCACGCTCTCCTAAGAGGAAATGGGGCAGGGTACACCAAAAAGTTAATGCAAGTGAAGAGAGAGAATCCTGGTATAACAGAGGGACAAGACAGAGAAGAGGACAGAAAGAACCACGAATACTGCACTACTACATGAAAAGCTCTCTCACAAGATTTGCAGCTAAATTTTGCACATTCCAGAGTTTCACACAGGCATTGGATAAGCTTTCAAATTTAGGAGTATATATCCCAACTGACCCTGTACGCCAAACCAGTTAAGTTTTCACCATCACAACTAGGGAAACATTGTGACCAGGGAGCAGCAGAGATACCAGGCATTGTGGTAAAGAGGGCAAGAATCATACCTAGTGAGCTGCCAGAAATATTGATCAGGTGAGCCCAGCACTGAGATAGCTAGGTCCATCTGCAGTTTAGCTATGAAGGGGGCAATGGTTCAGGACGAGGTCTTGAAGGTGGGGCGCAAGCAGTGTAAGTACCGTTCTGGCATGGCTAGATCTGGTGAAATAGAGTATTTGACCTGGGGAGATGCCAGTCTGATCTATGGAGGGTTTGTAGGTGTTTGATTTCAAGAAAGTCAGGCAGGGTAGCTGGACAGTCAATGGGTTCAGAGAGGAGTGGACACCATCTTTTCCCCCACTCCTTGACAAAAGCTCCTTCCCATACACACTTTGTTTCATAAGCACTCAACTTGCCCCAGGAGAGGTATTTACATACAGAAATATAAATACCTGCTCACCCTAGGAGGGGATACTTTGGACAAAAGCATGCTTGAAACTAACCTAAATGTGCTGTGCTATGCGGGCTGGCTGTTGCTGCAAAGCCAAAGAAATAGTCAAGGAGTTAATTTGTTCAACATAAGCTAGAAATAAATGTGGGTGGGAGTGTGGGACTGAGGGGAGGAGAGCGGGTCACCTCAGCACCACCAAGACTTAACTGGACAGTAAAGAAAGGAGGCCGGACACTTGAGGAGGAGGCAAAACACTGGGATAAATGAGCCTTTATAACAGAAAAAAATCAGTTAAAAATATGGTGGTTCTTGTTCTCCTTTCTGGGGAGAATTGTGGCTGAGGGCACGAAGGAAAGTGGAACGGGGGGTGAGTAAAAATATGGAGGACCATAAGTCTGAACAAGGGCTGGATTTAGGATGCCCAGCTGTCCCGATTTTAGAGGGAGAGTCCCGCTATTCAGGGCTTTGTCTTGTATAGGCGCCCAATTTTTCACACTTGCTATCTGGTCACCCTAGCTAGATTGGGGCAGGAGGAGCAGCTTTGGAGCAGGTGAAAGGAGGTTTGTCCCTGAGAATGAACTTTCAGCTCTACAGCTGCGGAGGGCAGTTGACCCTGTATGTACTGCTCTGAAATACAACAAAAGAAATTTCCAGGAAGCACAGGTCTGCTTCATCTATAGCTTAATGGTTAGTGAGTTATGCTGTATTTGTGTAGCAGCAGAAGTATGTATTTGTTGTGGTTTTGTGGGTGCATACAGAAGGAGGTATGTAGTGTGTTTCCTGTTATGCTTTGAAGTAATTGCTTTAGGATGCCAAAGTGTGGTGGGGGAGGAAGGAATGTATGAGCATAAGAAGTTAGTAAGTGATTATGCAATGCAAGAAAAAAGTTACTGTACATAATATATGACCCTACAACAGACCACACAGTGTTTGATGAATTATAGACAATAAGAATTTATGCAGGAAAGATGTGCTGTGTATATTTTCATATAAATTCCAGGAATATATTGCCATGACTTAACCATTATTTTTATGCCTAGAACTGAAAATGGGTATGATTATTAGTCTGGGTCCCATGGATTCAGAAAAGAGTATTTTTACAAGGTGTTTTTTTTCTTTTATACTCATTTATCATACACATTTTTAACAGGGTTCTTTTTCATTTTATGTGGCACATTTTCTTGTCTAGGGCTCCAGTTCTTTGATAAAATTCTCATTGGAACTGCTGGGAAATGCATATCTATCTTAGGTACTTCTATGGCCCCCCCCATTACCATAGTGTCTGGGCAAATCACACCACCACTGTGAAAGTACTACTGTCTCCATTATATGGATGGGGGACTGAGGCAGGGTCACCAAGGGACTTGCCCTGAGTCACACAGGATGCAGTGTACCTCATCTAAATGCACTAAATGCCCCAATAGCAACTATGTGGGTGAAACCAGACAATCACTACACTCTCAAATGAACTCACACAGGAAAATGATAAAAGACAAAAACACCTCATCATCTGTGGGTAAACACTTTTCAAAAAGTGATCGCTCTATCAGTCCTCAGCCTCAAAGGAAACCTGCTCAATGCTCTCAGAAGACGAGTCTGGGAGCTTAACTTTGCTAGACACTAAAAATCATGCACTGAATAGAGCAGGGGTCGGCAACCTATGGCACGCGTGCCAAAGACGGCACACGAGCTGATTTTTAATGGCATGCTGCTGCCTGCCGGAGTCCCGGCAGGCAGCAGCGTGCCATTAAAAATCCTGCCCGGCCCGACCCGCTCTTCTCTGCCCTCCGCCCCCCCGTCCCACGGGGGCAAGGGGCAGAATCTTGGTCCTGCCAGCTCCCCTGCCTCTTCCCACAGTGTGCTGGGTTCCTGCCCCTCCTCCTCCTCTCCGTCCCTCCCTCCCTGCCGGCTGATCAGCTGATGGCCCTTGCGAGGGAGGGGTTGGGGGAGGAGCAGAGTCAGTGTGCTCGCTGATCCCGGTGGAGGCAGAGAAGAAGTGGGGGCAGGGCCTTGGAGAAGGGGGTGGTGGTGGAATCGGGGCATATCCCCTCCATCCCCCTGCCTTGAGCACCCCATGACCCCAGCCCACACCCCTAGCCCTCTGCCCTGACCCCCCCTCACACACACACCCAGCCCTCTCCCCTGAGCCCTGCAGCCCAGCACACACCCCAGGTCCCTGCCCTGAGCCCTGTACCCCCCTCACACACACCCAGCCCTCTGCTTGACTCCTTCCCCCCCCCATGACCCCAGCCCTGACTCTTGCACCCCCCCACATCCCCACCCCCACCCTGAGCACCAAACGGGAGCTCCTGCACCCCCCCCCCCCACATTACCACCTGCACCCCTCGCACCAAATGGGAGCTGCCCAGGTAAGCGCTCCACACCCAAACCCCCTGCCCCAACCCTGCGCCCCCTCCCTCATTCTAGCTCCTGGCCAGACCCTACACCCCAACCCCCAGCCTGCTCCTTCACCCCTAGCCCTGTGCTCAGTGCACTCCCACCCTCAGCTCAGTGCAGAGAGAGAGGAAGAGAATGGGCCATAACCAGGGAGAAGGTAGGTCCCCACTGTATGTGGGGAGGGCTGGGACCCCAGACCGGCAGTGGGCTGAGCAGGTCCGGCAGCCGGGATCCCGGCTGGCAGGAGCCGGTGGATGGAACCCCTGAGCGGCAGCGGGCTGAGCCGCTCAGCCCACTGCCGGTCTGAGGTCCCGGCCACAGGCCCCGCTCAGCCCGCTGCCGGCCTAGGTGAACAGAACCCCAGACCAGCAGCGGGCTGAGTGGGCCGGTGGCATAAGTTCAACATTTTAATTTAATTTTAAATGAAGCTTCTTAAACATTTTGAAAACCTTGTTTATTTTACAATACAACAATAGTTTAGTTATATAATTTATAGACTTATAGAGCGAGACCTTCTAAAAAATATTAAAATGTATTACCGGCACGTGAAACCTTAAATTAAAGTGAATAAATGAAGACTTGGCACACCACTTCTGAAAGGTTGCCAACCCTGGAATAGAGACACCAGATTTATGGCTTATTACAACAATCTGCAACCCACTAATAACCCTCCTCCACCAGCTGCTTCTCCCCTTCTCTCCTTCTTTCCTCCCCTACTCCTGGAGGCATGTTAACAGGCTTCACCTTGAAAAGTCCCTTTAAATGTGTGTTAACTACTTATGCTAAACAATCTATTCAAATCTTGTATTTAGCAGTGACACTTAGTTAGTTTTCCAGACCTGATGTGTAAGCTCTAAAGCTTGTCTCTCTAACCAAAAGAAGTTGGTCCAATAAAAGATATGTTCTCACCTACTGCACCTCTCTAATAGCAAGTCTATGGTGCAGCAGAACTTAACCCTAGTCTCCCAAGGCCCAGGAGCCCTAATCTCTCTGAACAGATGGCTCTGAAAGCAACATTGGGCCCTACATGTATAAAGCTCAGCAAGTGGTTCCTTGGGCTAGTTTTATAAAGATATTTAGGTACTTAAAGATGCAGATAGGCACCTCGTAGGGTTTTCAAAAGCACCATGTTTTCAATGGGAGTTAGGTATCTAGCACATTGGAAAATTCCATTAGGCACATTTAATCACCTACCTAAATATCATCAGAAATCTGACCCTTTGTTCTTGTGCCAACTCACAAATAGCACAAGGTCCAATACAGTAGCCCCATCCTTCATTCTGATCCACACAAATAAAGCTGGGAACAGGGGGACAGAGGAAATGCTTTGGGAGAAAGGAAAGGCAAAACTAAACTGATTGAACTGGAATGGGGTAGAGCACAAGAACTGATTAACTGTGGAATGGGCAGTCAGGAAGGTATCGAACTGGGGTAGGGCTCAGCCTCTGAATTAATGAGTGGGGAGGAAATCTGCTGTCCCTCTCAGCCAGGAAAAAACAGGGAGGGGTTTTCTTTGCCCTCTCTAACTGTCCCCTTTCCATCTCTCTCTGTCCATTTATCTCTATTTTTATGCAAAGTATGCCCACTTATTCAAATTAGCAGCCTCATTTTTGCGTTGAGGTTGTTGGTAGGTATGCCAATGCCAGCACTTTTCTACACCATGATATAACACTGTTCCCTGTAATCACACTTGTTGTAAGTAGAGTAAAGCACTCATCATAAAATGGCAATTTGCTCTCACGCCTCTTGCCCCACACAGTGAAAAATATTGTGAGTCCACGTCCTCAAATCATGTGTGTTTTATGCCTTGTCTGTTACATGCTGTATATAATGTTCATGAGCATATGTGTCATTTAGATAGATATATTTTTGTTTTATGTTCATCTCATCAGCAAAGTAATGTGTGACTCTGAAATTAAAATAAAAAAAAAATAAAAAAAAGTAAGCTAAAACATCACCTTAGGACGCCCTGGACCTGTACATCTCATGGTGGCTATGATTGCCGCCTTCACCCTTCATATATGTGCAAAGTAAATAAAAAATATCAGTTAGTATGTTTTTGCCTATACATTGCAAGCTAACAATTCTGGCACAGATAAGAACATTACTTTTTAATACACGCTGGACCAAGTTAAACAAGACAAAAGTGGGACTGCCTTGATCGTCGCTGCGGGTTACTTAAACCACATACAATCATAGAATATCAGGGTTGGAAGAGACCTCAGGAGGTCATCTAATCCAATCCCCTGCTCAAAGCAGGACCAATACCAACTAAATCATTCCAGCCAGGGTTTTGTCAAGCCAGGCCTTAAAAACCTCTAAGGATTTAAAAACCACCACCTCCCTAGGTAACCCATTCCAGGGCTTCACCACCCTTCTCCATTGGCCAACCTCCTCACCCTGGTGGCATAGATAGTCATTTTAGCCAGGGCCAGGAGGAAGTTGACCAGGAGGTCCCGTGACTTCGTGGGGCCACGGATAGGGAGTGCATAGAGGAGAAGGTGAGGGGAAAAGTGCAGCCAAAAACGCAACAGAAGGTTGGTGAGGAGCCGGTATAGGGGCTGCAACCTGGAGCACTCCAGATAGATGTGCGCCAGGGTCTCCCTCACGCCGCAAAAGGGGCAGGTGTCAGGGGCAGGGGTGAACCGCGCCAAGTACACGCCCGTGCTCACGGCCCCATGAAGGATCCTCCAGCTGACATCCCCGGCGGGCCTCGGGACCAGGGTGGAATAGAGGCTGGCCCACCGGGGCTTCTCACCCTCCAAAGGTGGCAGAAGGTCCCGCCACTTTGTATCGGGGTGGGACACGAGGGTGAGAAGATGAAATAGTTTTTCCTAACATCCAACCTAGACCTCCCCCACTGCAACTTGAGACCATTGCTTCTTGTTCTGTCATCTGCCACCACTGAGAACAGCCTAGCTCCATCCTCTTTGGAACCCTCTTTCAGGTAGTTGAAGGCTGCTATCAAATCCCCCCTCACTCTTCTCTTCTGCAGACTAAATAACCCCAGTTCCCTCAGTCTCTCCTCGTAAGTCATGTGCCCCAGCCCCCTAATCATTTTCATTGCCCTCCACTGGACTCTCTCCAAGTTGTCCACTTCCCTTCTGTAGTGGGGGGACCAAAACTGGACGCAATACTCCAGGTGTGGCCTCACCAGTGCTGAATAGAGGGGAAGAATCACGTCCCTCGATCTGCTGGCAATGCTCCTACTAATACAGCCCAATATGCCGTTGGCCTTCTTGGCAACAAAGGCATACTGCTGACTCATATCCTGCTTCTCATTCACTGTAATCCCCAGGTCCTTTTCTGCAGAACTGCTGTTTAGCCAGTCGGTCCCCAGCCTGTAGCGGTGCATGGTCCTCTTCTTTCCTAAGTGCAGGTCTCTGCACTTGACCTTGTTGAATCTCATCAGCTTTCTTTTGGCCAATCTTCCAATTTGACTAGGTCACTCTGGACCCTATCCCTACCCTCCAGTGTATCTACATCTCCCCGCAGTTTAGTGTAATCTGAGAATTTGCAATTAATCCCATCATCCATATTGGAGCTCTGGGATGGAAAGGTAATTTTGAACATTTAAGCAACCAACTTTTGGGACCATTGTATGATTGTGTTCTACTCTATGGGGAAGGGTTACCAGGGCTCCAAAACAATGTGGGGTGAGTACCCTGGAGATTGTAAACAACTCCAGAGAAACACTTGGGGCATTTGCATATACTGGTTCAAACTGGGTTTTCTAGAGGCTCAATCAAAGAAAGGAGTTTTGGTATAAAAACATTGAGCTTCAGCTGACACTGGATCTTCATTTTGATTCAGTAAAGGGATATAACTCATAGAATCATAGAATCATAGAATCTCAGGGTTGGAAGGGACCTCAGGAGGTCATCTAGTCCAACCCCCTGCTCAAAGCAGGACCAAACCCAACTAAATCAGCCCAGCCAGGGCTTTGTCAAGCCTGACCTTAAAAACCTCTAAGGAAGGAGATTCCACTACCTCCCTAGGTAACCCATTCCAGTTCTTCACCACCCTACTAGTGAAAAAGTTTTTCCTAATGTCCAACCTAAACCTCCCCCTCTGCAACTTGAGACCATTACTCCTTGTTCTGTCATCTTCTATCACTGAGAACAGTCTAGATCCATCCTCTTTGGAACCCCCTTTCAGGTAGTTGAAAGCAGCTATCAAATCGCCCCTCATTCTTCTCTTCTGCAGACTAAACAATCCCAGTTCCCTCAGCCTCTCCTCGTAAGTCATGTGCTCCAGCCCCCTAATCATTTTTGTTGCCCTCCGCTGGACTCTCTCCAATTTATCCACATCCTTCTTGTAGTGTGGGGCCCAAAACTGGACACAGTACTCCAAATGAGGCCTCACCAGTGCTGAGTAGAGGGGAATGATCACATCCCTCGATCTGCTGGAAATGCCCCTAACTCTCTGTCCCCAACTCCTTCTGCAGGGTGGGAAAGAATGTTGGTCTATCAGACCTCCCATGTAGAAGCTGGGTGATTTCCAGTATATTTAGTGTGGGTTGGAGTCTGGTTATTGTGTTTTCTCTGCATGTTTTTTTCCCCCCTCCTTCAAATGAATGTATGCTTCTGGGAAAGAACTGTGGGGTCACTGGTAAATATGCTGTTGTCCTCGGAGAGAAAGCACAGCCCAGATACTGGCCATTAGGCATACTGGTGATATTACAGTGTTTGGTAGGTGCCGTGCAGCCTTAAAACCCCCCCATCAGAAGGGAGTGGGACCAGAGTCCTGTGATGGGGTGTTCACCCTACACAAGGCCGGGAAGGGTTAAAATGGCTAAGTGGGCCAATTAACTGCCCAGGCTGCACCAGAAGGAGACAGGGAGCAGGCCACTAACTGGAAATGGGCTCAACTGGGCAGGAACAGGCGGGGCCTGTATAAAGCCCAGGAGCTGTGAGCAGCAAGGGGCTGTAAGGAAGTAGTCTATAGTCACTCCCTGGGAGGAGGGAACTTGGGCTAGGAAACCCAGAAAGAGCGGGACCTGGGTTCCCCTACCAGCCAATGGGAAGTGGCACAGGTCATTGGAGACACCAGCTGGTCTGGAAGGACCTTTTTCCCGGAAGAGGAGGAACTTAGTGACCTGGCCCAAGGGCCAAGCCACAAACAGGAAGCTGCAGTTTCAGGAGTCAGAGGGGCTGCAGGCTGAAAGAGCTGATGAGTAGAGGAGGGCAGCACCTGGCAAGAGCTAATTTCCAGAGCCCCGAGGAGGAAGTGCCACATGCTGTGAGTGGATCCTGTGACAGGCCCCTACCCAGAGACAGATGATGGCTGCAGACCCAAGACCGCACCAGGCACTCCTGTCCTGGAGTGGATCTTGGTTGGGATAGAAAGGTACAGTTACCTTGAAACTGTGACACCTTTTTAATTTCCCATTTCTTGAAATAGATACCATATCTTTATAAAGCAAGAATCTTTTTTTAATGTATATCATGACTGCTTTTGTAAACATTACAATTTTGTGTAGCGGATGCTGTGTAAATGACAAAACTTGATTATCTAAACACATGTTCTGAATATAGGCTGTTTGCACTGGCATTATCTGTCATCGTGTGTGTGTGTGGGGGGGGGGGAATGGAGGGGGGAATCAAGTTATTTTTCCTCCAAAGGAAACAGAGGGATCTTACTATTTTTGGAGGTGTGTGTGGCGGGGGAGGGGGGGGGGGGAAATTGGGTCAGAGCTGCAGTTCATTGTTCTCCAGAAAACATTTTCAAGATGACATTTGTAACAAGTGCCTTGTGGGTTGCAGTTGATGGTCTCTTGTAAAATTCTCTCCACTAAATGGAGAGGAATGTCTTTCATCTTTTAAGAGCAATCAATGTAGTCCAAGGACTGTGGACAAATAGAAACACAAAAGAACAGAAAATATAACAAACCCCCTCCTGAGATTAGAAATAAAAATACTATATACTTGTAACATCTATTTGTTTCACACAGTATATATTTTTGCCTGTTATATCAAATTGTGCTAAATTATAAATGATGAATTGATCTGTGATTCAGAAAAATGTGGGACTAGCATTTAAAAGATTATGTTCTGTGTATTATACTCTGAGTTATTCAGCTTCTATAGACTTCATAAAATAATCATTTGTTCCCAGTGCCAGAGCAGAGCATGAGGAGGCATGTACCATCCGCTTACTTCCTCTGCATTAAACCTCTTATTTCAATAGTTGGCCTTATTTCTCAATAACATTTTTAAAATAAAAGACGTTCTCCTCTTTGACAATAATGTGAACGCAAAAAGATCTTTTCTGTTTTGAGTTAAGAAATTTCCAAGCCAAGAAAGAGATCTCTAGTTCTTGATTTTATTTTTCTTTTGTGATCTTCAGATGTTTCTGTACATGTGCATTTAGGCATTATTCTCATCAAAATTCAGTTTCTGCAATTTAGGCCATGAAGCCTCCACGGGACTTCTCTGCTTGTCTCCTACAAAGGTTAATAATCTCTCTGATTCTTCATCCCCAGCAAGTCACCATTTCCCCACAGAACTCAGAATCCAAACTTTGGCAGTACCTCCCTGTCTAGCATAAAGAAACACATGATGCTTCTCCACATGCTAAACAGAATTATGTAGGAGGTAGCCCACACATGGATGTCTTAAGAACTCAACTTGGTATGCTCAGAGGGATCACTGAAAGCCATTGATGGATAAGGCTCTCAAAGGCTGATTGACAACATCAGTGCACCTCGTGCCTGCATGCACTTTTATAACAGGCATGGAGGGGCTCGGGATCACAGGAATTGCAACCAGTAGGGATAATTTTCCGCTGTATGTGGCATCATGGCTTTGCCTAGGGAAACATAATTAATCTTTTTGTGCACTTATCTTGTACTGTATGCCATGTAAACTCAGGCCTGTTTCTCTACTACTTCTGCCACAGAAGTGAAAAAACTGCATCTCACCTGTACTATGCCTTTCAGAACTATGCCACTTGAACTTGATAATTACTTCTTTAGGCAAGTGTAAGACATTTCTCCCTTCTTTGCTTCATTTACCCAGGTGTCCCTATCTACCCTGGCATTATACTTGTGAACAGAGAGCACGGAGGAACTTGCGCTCAGGCTCAATAGCTGAGATACTCATTCAATGGTATCTTTTTCACCTATTATACCCAACTGCTTCAGTAGAAGGGGTTGAAGTTGCATTGTGGTGGATGAAGAATTCTGTATGCAACGTCCATTAATAAGAGCTGAATGTTTTCTGTCCCTTGTTGAACTGACTCCCTACCTCCCACTTAATCAGACTGATAAAGGAGGAAGACTTTTTATCTTCATAAAGATTTAATGAATGATAGCAAAACCAAGTAAATAATAACGACACTAATTATAATGACTAGATTTGTAGAAATATCAGTGTTGTACTTATGTGGGAATCTAGAAAGAGAAAAAAAACAAGTTATCTCTAGAACATTGGATGGTAAATTAACTAATAGGAACACTAATTGATCATTAAATTAAAGGAACAAAACATAACTGCACAGAAGTAGTCTACACTCCAGGTTCTAAACTAGGCAGTGTGAACGCTCCTGGGTTCCCTTCACAGAAGGTTCATGAATCAGACCTTACAGTTCAGTTTGCAGGAGTCTGAAGCAAACCATCCCCTGCAGTTTTACTTGGAAGTTTAAGTTCAGTGAGCTGGGGCTCAGAGAATTTTGTAATCTTGAGCACAATTTATCAGGCACCCGAGGGCAAAGTGAGAAATACTCTAGAGATCATGTACTGGGGGAAATGTCTCATAGTCCTTTAACACGATCCCTTGTTACCACTGTAAGGCTTATGGGGCTTCTCAGACCCAGTTCTGTAGAGTTGGGAGCAGCAAGAGCCAAAGTGCTTTCCTGGAAAAAAGCTTAAGGCTGGAATTTTCAAAAGTGCCTAAAGGAATTAAGTGGCTATTTCGCATTGACTTTCAATGGGAGTCGGCTGCCTACCTGTGCCTTTGAAAATCACCCTTGTCATCTCTTATAGCAGGGGTGGGCAAACTACGGCCCGCGGTCCTACACATCCGGCCTGCGGGACACTCCTGCCCGGCCCCTGAGCTCCTGGCCCGGGAGGCTAGCCCTTGGCACCTCCCCGGCTGTTCCCCCTTCCCCGCAGCCTCAGCTCACTGCACCACCGGCGCAATACTCTGGGTGGTGGAGCTGTGAGCTTCTGGGGCAGCGCAGCTGCAGAGCCCGGCCTGACCCGGTGCTCTGTGCTGCGTGGTGGCGTGGAGGGCTCCAGGGGTCAGGGAGCGGGGGGGTTGGATAGAGGGCAGGGGAGTTCAGGGGAGGAGTCAGGGGGCGGGGGTGTGGATAGGTGTCGGGGCAGTCAGAGGGCGGGGAACAGGCATTGAATGGGGGAAGGGGTCCCGGGGGAGCAGTCAGGAATGAGAGGAGGGGTTGGATGGGGTGGTGGGGGGCAGTCAGGGGTGGGGGTTCTGGGGGCTGTCTGGGGGGTTGAATGGGGCAGGGGTCCTGGGGGGGCCATCAGGGAACAGGGGGGGTTGGATGGGGCAGGAGTCCAGCGGGGAGCATCAGGGGGCAAGAAGCAGGGGGGGACGGATAGGGGGCAGGGCTGGGCCACTCCTGGCTGTTTGGGGAGGCACAGCCTCCCCATAACCAGCCCTCCATACAATTTCCAAAACCCGATGTGGCCCTCAGGCCAAAAAGTTTGCCCGCCCCGTCTTATAGCCTTTCCATGTCATAAATATCACAAGACACAGGTAGGAACATAGCAATCTCTGTAACAACCATTAAGTGCAGTATCCTTGCTGTCTCCATGTCACACACCAAACTGAAGGAAGTTGAGGAAATCTGTGGCCTCCTGTTGCTGCCAGGTTTTCCTTACCCAGGAAAAGGAAAATTATGGACAGTGCAATAATTAATGAGATTGTCCGTGTCAAGAAATAATTTCTTCAGCATAGTCCTAGCAATTATGTCTTTATGCTGCTGATACCTCACCTAAGCCTTGATACTATCCTATAACAATGGACCCAATGATTGACTAATGAATTTGGATGGCCAAGAAAGGCATGGACCAGAATTGCAGGTTGCATCCTGGAATTCTCCAACCACTTCCAGAACCCAGCAGGGAAAACTAGCGAACACCCAACAGGAAAGCCTTTGCATTTATCATCTCCTACACAGAGCTTTCGTGGCAGAGACTGCCAATCCAATCCAAATTGTAGCAATCTTATCTGTGAAGAGCATAAAACTTACTTTGAGAAACATCCAGCCTAATAGCCAGGTGAAGAAAATTAGATACAGTAGGGGTTCACTATTTGTAATAGTTTTGCTCAGCAGTACGTGGTAGACAATATGATTGAGGAGAAGAAACCCTTCACCTCCAATACAGGGCATAAGATTAAAAAGAATGTTTATATCACAATTGGCCAGATTCAGACTATGAGCGCCAGCCTCCTTCCTCAAGGATACCCTTTAATTCGCAAAACCTGCATTTGTCTGTACTAATGCACATCGAAAGCTGGTAACAATCTACAAAGAAACAGGAGTTCACTTATTCTTTTTGTGCATGCAACTGTAGGTTTTGCATGCACAATGGAACTTGTTTGCATTCAGTGGGCACAATATAGGGATTCATATCTAAAATTTGGCTAATAATGCCTGGTCATTAGCACCTACTAGTCTAGCTTCTCATTTTAATTGTAGTGCGACTCATTTTTTGCTATTATATTCTAAGGCAAATATGAAAACAGACT
Source organism: Platysternon megacephalum (assembly GCA_003942145.1). Classification (NCBI taxonomy): domain Eukaryota; kingdom Metazoa; phylum Chordata; order Testudines; family Platysternidae; genus Platysternon; species Platysternon megacephalum. The sequence goes on from QXTE01000004.1 coordinate 18,253,574, forward strand.
GAACAAACGTTACTCCAATGCCAAACAAATCCAGAATTTGGAATTCTATTTCCAGCATTAACCTACCTACATTTAAAAAAGGAGCATAATGTATTGTAACTTTCTTTAATCTCTGATGAATCACATTTCCTGCAATATATCTCACTAATTAAAGCGAAATACCTTGTGGAATACCTTTTGAGTCATTTCACTCGATTTCATTAATTCTGGCTACTGAAGTCAATTTATATTCAGTCTGGCAAAGTGAGCTAGCGCAACAGCCATTTCTTCTGGTAACACAGTCAAAGGGACCTACAAACTTGCTCTGTAGTAAGCAGTAAGGAGGCATGAAAGCTGAAACTAACTACAGACAATAAATGTTATTTATGCTCAATATCTTGGACTATAGATGGTCAAGTGAAAATACGAACGAATCTTTGGAAGCAATTGTGCTCTGAAGAATTTGTCCTTTAATGCTCTTGCTTTAGGACTTTGTTATTTGCGCCAACCCCTTGATTTGTTTATTTTGCGTAGGGTGCCCATACATCCCATTTTGGCCTGGACAGTCCCTTTTTTAGGCCCTGTCATGGCCATCCTGACATTTTTTGACAAATATGGGCATTTGTCCCATTTTCTCTTGCCAACTGACCATCAGTCGGTAAGAGCAAACAGGACAAATGCCCAGTTTTGTTAAAAAAGTGGGGTGGGATCCTAGTGGGTGTGAGGGGACAAATGGCAATGTGGGAGGGCAAGGGACAGTGGCTCATGCCAGCTGGCCCGCCCTGCATGCGGGGGGGGGGGGGGCCGCGACAGGGCTTAGACCACCAGCCCCATGCGCAGGCAGATGGCCTTGGAGTATCAGTGTGGACAGGTGGCAGGGGGGCTTGGGCTGGTCCCAGGTTCCAGTGGGGAGGGGGACTTCAGGCTGGCCCCACACGGGTGGTAGGCTGGAAGGGCTCAGGCAGTCCTGCATGAGGGGGAGCAATGGGGGGGGGGGCTGGGGCAGCCCTGCATGTGGGGGAGCAGTGGGGAGGCTGGGACCTTAGCCCAGCCCCATGTCGGCGGGAGGGAGGGAGGGGGAGTGGAGCTTAGGCCGGCCTGGAAGTGGCCCGTTTCCCTTTGGTAAAATATGGTCACCCTATTTTTCTGGGATTTGCTGTTGTTTTGCCTTTTGTACAGCCTTCATCTCATTCCTCCCCATCAATACAACAGGAGATTCCATATCTTCTCCCATGCCACAGATTTCCTGAAGAGAGAGAATCCTGTTAAGCAGAGTCCTAAACCTATTGAACAGAGGTCTGCACCTGTGAGATTTGATAATCTAGGTTAATCAAATGAACAATACCCTCCTCAAAGCCAGAAGGTGATCAGATATAAAATCCTGGCCCCACTGAGTTTCACTGAGGCCAGGATCTTGCCCCTGATCTACACTAGTGGTAAAGCTAATGACTTTCATCTGGCTTTTTATTGTTATTAAATGGTGATTCTTGTCAAAACCTGTTTATACAGAGAGAAAAAAATGGTGGAGAGAGATGTGAGGTACATGCACTGTTTCCTTACCACTTTGGGGGGAAGGCAAGCAGCCTAGGCTGGGGAAGATTCTAGGCAGAAAGTCTGCAATGAACAGAGGTAACACTCTTGTCCTTATTCGGCCACAACAGCTGCACCCATTGTATAGCAGCCGTATGAGGGCAGGCTGTTCCATAGGAGTTGCCTATGGAACTATCCGAGATACTCAGATAAGCACATGGCATTGGAGGGCAGCTGTCACCACCACTGCTTTAAAAGCTTGGAGGAGGTGGCCCAAGATGCCACTTTCCCAGCCACCACGACTGCTGCTGTTCAGATGAGCAGGGAGGGGGCTCTAACAGCCATTCTTCAGGCAAGTACAGAAAAGATGGGCACCTTTGAACAAGGTGTGGGGCGAGGGCTCCACCCCCCACTCCCTGGAACAGAGGCCCAAGGATGGCCAACCACTCCAGCAAAGGGCTCTCTGTGTTAGAGCACCCTGCCAATACTAACCAACCATGGCAGCAGAGGGCAGGGGGGACTTCTGTAATCCTAACAGAGGACTCTGTTGTATGGAGTCCCCAGTCCACCTGACAAAGAGCAATGTTGGAACACCATCATCCAAGACATGGCTCTTGAGAGGATGAACCCTGCCACCACTACCACAATCAATGATGGGGCCACAGGAGGATGGGGCTGGTGAGAATGGAGACATAGGGACCAGAGGAGGTGTCAGGGGCCTTTTGTTGGTTTAATCCAGCCCTAAGAGCCATACAGAGTTCTCTTTTTGCAAAGAGGTCTAGAACCAGAACCCTGAAGTTTAACCAACACAGGCTGGTGGCATTTCCTGCTAGTTTGGAGTTTGATTGGGCTAGTGAATCTAGGCTGAATCAAAGTAACAGATCAGTAGTATTGCTGGAGCTTTCCCAAAGGCAGGTCAAATTCAGCATGAGTACAAGTAATTCAGAGCTTTCACAACTAGTTAAAATACAAGGCCTATAATACTGCCACTCTCAAATCACTTCTGAAATCCAACAGAAGGTTGTTAATATTGATATGGTTAATATACATCAAACAGGATTCCTTTAATTTTTTGAATCGAAAAATTCTCCACAGTGTTGACATTTCCTCACTGAACTATCAGGATTGTTTGGTTTCAGAGACTGTAGGGCCCAAGACGCATTTTGTTTTAAATAATCCTTCATAAAAAATTCAGCTTTCAGTCTAATATGATTGAAACTCTGCTTGAGTGTGTTTTATAATGCATTGAACTGGAAAGACTATAGGTGTTGAATTATTCAAAACATGATAGGGAAAATAGTGATATATGTGTGTGCGTACAGAGAGGGGTGATCAAAGAAATCAGTGAGACTTGATATGTCTTGTTATCTCATTTTATTTACTTTTCAGAACTCATCCAAATATTAGAGGGGAAAAAATCAATATCAATTTTCACCTCTGTCACGTTCCATCCTTCAATTATTAATGAATGTCAAATTTGACCACATTTCTTCATACCACCTGCTCTGCAGTAATATTTCTGAGCCTTTATTAAAAATGTAAAATTGTCATTGAATTTCCAAATATGATTCTCCAGTGGCTAATTCAGCTTGTTTTATTAATAAGCGGGTTCTGATGAGTAATACTAATTTAATACGCCTGCATGTAAGATTAAACCATAAATTATTCCTGCTGAAGGTGATGAGATTTGACTACTGTGTGGTTGTTAAGCAATAATCCTTCTGCATTAACCCCATAAGCACACTAGGCTAAGAAGAAATAATATTTCTCAGAATAGTTAAACTATTAACATTCTCAGACCAGCTCAGGCATTTTTGTTTTGCTACATATACATATATTACATATACACAAAACAAAATAAGAAATATAGACTTTGTCAGCCCCCTGGCACCCACTCCTGCAGAAAGGATACAATAATGAGCATTGATTTACACTAGGCTTTGCAAAAATTCATTAATGTCACCCATATCAGAACACTTCATGGTGGCATTTATTGTCTGTATGGTCTAAATTTGCTCCCAGTTTTGATTTAGTTCTAAAAGCTAGAAAATAAATTGAATTATGATGGAACCAGGCCCATTAAAGCCCTCTTTAACTCATCGGGTGTTACTTGGTTATATGCTTTTTTGGAGGGAAGGGGGTCCAAGTTGTTTTGACCATAGCTGCATAAACCAAAATTTATTCAGTACCTGCATACAGTGAGGCCATTTATGAAGATTTATCTTTCAACAGTAAGCATCCAATTCTGTACCCACTCTTGATATATTTAGAATCACCCAAACAATGCTTCCTATTTAACAATTACTCTTCTTGCAATATTTTGCTATTTGAAAAGTAATTTGAAGATAGTGAGACATAAAAGTACCTCTCAAGGTTTCTAGAGCATAAGAGCAAAAATTGTTGACTATAGAATAAGGGAATTAAAAAAATACTATATTATTCCAATCTGCTTCCTATTCCCTCTTGTTCATAAACAAAAATCACTAGACTTATATGCATACAGTCAAACCACTCAAATGCACTCAGATTTGCTCTGATTGAAGTTCAACAAAAATCTTTCATAATATTTTTCACAGAGAAAGACTGAGTAGCTGTGTAAGACTATTCTGGTTCAGACAAAGCATACAGGATCTGATTCTGACCTCATAAGACCTAACACTAGTGTAACCCCATTGTCTTGAACTTTCTTGGGTCCAGTCCAAGACTGTGGAACCAACTCCCACAGGAACCAAGTACAGTGTGTTCTCCAGCACTTTACCAACCGGAAACCGGCATTTCGGGACGGAGTTTGGGTACAGAGGGGAGTTTGGGTACAGAGGGGGCTCAGGGCAGTGGGTTGGGGCACAGGAGGGGTTTCGGGGTGCCGGATCCAGGTGGTGCTCACCTTGGGTGGCTCCCCGCAAGCAGCTACACATCCCTGGCTGCTCCTAGGTGGAGGCGTGGCCAGACGGCTCTGCACACTGCCTTTCCCCGCAGGCGCCACCCCTGCAGCTCCCATTGGTTGCGGTCAATGCTCCTAGGTGGAGGAATGGCCCCACCCCATCCCGAACGCTGTCTCCCCAACTCCCATTGTCCAGGGACTGTGGGCGGAGGCAGCGCGCAGAGCCACATGGCCGTGCCTCTGCCTAGGAGCAGCAGGAACAAGTTGTCACTTGGGGGAAGCCACCTGAGGTGAGCACCACCCAGATCCGGCACCCCGAAACCTCCCCCGTGCCCCAACCCGCTGCCCCGAGCCCCCTCCCACACCCAAACGTCCACCCAGAGCCCATGCCCCGCACCCCCTCCTGCGCCCCAGCCCTGAGTCGCCTCCTGCACCCAAAATTCCTCCCTCTTACTTAACTGGAATTTTTACTGGCACCCCCTATTCCTCCAACATGCCAGTTAACAAAGCTTTTACTGTACCATCCAAAACCTCACCTCCTACTGCTCCCAGTGCCAGGTGTGCTTTTTTGACCATATCTCCTCTAATAATAAACTTCTACACTTACACTATATATGCACAATTTACATCCTGGAAAGAGGATGATAGAAAGAAGGAATGACACATAACAGATATTAATCATGATGTTTAATACACCACTGGAAGGTGCTCAGATACTACAGTGATGAGTGCAGTATAAGAACCTACATATAACTGAATGGAATTGATATCAGTGGAATTATTGTTCTTTTACGCTCATCAGTGATATCAGAATTGGGCCTAGTCAGTCCTATCAATGAAGATAGTATTGTAAGAATGATCCAAACACATTTAGAAAGAATATTAGAGTATTGAAGTAACATGTACAAGTAGTTGGCCTAGTAACCTGATAGTAAGAATTGCAGATTTCTGAGTGGCTGACTGGTTTGGTAAAAGTGACGCTTTTAGTCTCACAGGAGAGGATTCTGTTTGTGTCATTCACAACCCCCCCGTGTAATGTTGGTTGTAGAGTAAAAACTGCCAACATTGATCCTTTATGGAGAAAGTTGTTGAAGGCCACAGCTTTCATAGAATCATAGAATATCAGGGTTGGAAGGGACCTCAGGAGGTCATCTAGTCCAACCCCCTGCTCAAAGCAAGACCAATCTCCAGACAGATTTTTGCCCTAGATCCCTAAATGGCCTCCTCAAGGATTGAACTCACAACCCTGGGTTTAGCAGGTCAAGGCTCAAACATTGCTCAGGAACATTGATTTGAATTCCAAATTAATTCCAATATTTTGTACGGCTTTCCCTCATTCACACTCAAAACATGGGACAAAAGCATTCATTATTTCCTATTCATATTTTGGGGGGTCCTTTTAAAAAGTGCCAGTCATCCAAACTGGCAGCAGAAACACCACCATGTGACTTAGGTGACCAGTCACACACCATGACTAATGTATAGCAAGTAGTCAAAGTGATGAACGTCAGTAAACCACGGGCGAAATTTGTTTGCAAAATTAGCAAACACACGTCTCAAAATCTGATCACAAATGATTTATAAAAAGGGCTAAATTTGTTGCATAATCTGTCCACAATGAATAATTCAACCAGTTCTATTAAAGAATTTTAAAAACTAACTATAAAAAGGTTCAGTAACAGAATGGGAACCTGATGCTTAGTTTTGAAATGAGATTTGTCTAACATACAATTTATAGCAAGTCTACTGAGTTAAACTTGTAACTTCTCTTTGGAAAAAAAAACACTTGACAGGATATTTGTATGTAGTGCTTTTCTCTTGGGTATTACAATAATAAGTGGGTTTTCTGCTGGGAGTTACATTAGTGGTACAACATTGCATGGCTACGCGTGAGAACCAAAGAGAAATAAGGGGGAGGTAGTCAGGCTTTTGGTTGCCTGGCTTGTATCCGCCCAGGCCCTCAAAGGTTCCAGATCCAAACTGCGGATTGAAAGAAATGTGACTCGGTATCTATCAATTTTTTAAAAACAGAAACAAAATTTTGAAATATGTCACCCAAGCTAAGCAATTAATACTAATATTAAACTGCACTAAGATTAAAGCATGACAGCTATAAAATCAATATCAAGTCAGTATTAGACTGGACTTAAATCAGCAATTAAGTTAAATCATCAAATTAATAGTAAAAATAATCAATTCTTATGAATGCTAAAGATGATTCTAAGAAGGTGGCTGTCCATTTGGTTATAAATCCAACTAAAGGATTTGATCATAGTCAATGAGATCTACAACTTGTAGCTGATTACGTCTTAATATTGAAACCAAATTATCTAATGTCTGAACCACAACCTCAGTGCCAATTATAAAGCTTTCTGCTTAGAACTCTGTTGTTGTGTGGTGGCTAATCCCTTCCTCCATGCCCCCCTCCCCCCCCCCCTGACATATTATAACACAGACTTTAATAGAACATTCTTGATAAGCAAAAATTTGACAACTCTTATTTACCAGAAATTACAGAGGACAATTTGAAGTCTCTCAAGACTTTTAAACATAGGACACAGAATACACTCTAATTAATAGTTGTATTAGCCAATAATTAGGGCTGCTTAAACCCAGGGAACTTTCTAGTGCCCACCACATGGATTTTATGGGTGTTAATACACATACACATGCACACAGACACACTTTCACACCCTAAAATTAAAGACTATAAAAAGGCTGGAACATCACCCAGCTAAGAGAAACAAAACACAAAAACAGAAAGAAGGAAAAATAAGATACTTAAGATAACTGGGAGTTAATGAAGTTTTTAGCTCTTGTAGTCTTCTGGACTATTGTGGAGTAAGGAGCTGGAACTGCAGTCCAGACGCCAGACAGTGATGTTCTGTGGGCACAGTGCTTGTCACTAGCTAGCTATCTTCAGGTGCAGTCTGTTCAAAGGCTGACATAGCCTGTTCGTTGGTTTTGACTTTCTCCCACTATGGTGACTGGGTCATGGAGATTTTGGTATAGTTTGTGAACTTCACTTACTCCAGCTTGCAGCACATTTCTCCCATGTCTATGAACAAATCAGGTGCAAGGCCTACACCTTGGAGCCATACAACTTGGTCCAATCGGGTTCAAATGAGGTCATCCCATTTTGGAGAAAAGTCCTGTTTAAATCAGCAATTTAAAAAATATTCGGTGTTAGACATATCCCAGAGACTAAGTCTGTGACCCTCTCTCCCTACCAAAATATAAAAACTTTGGATACATAAGACCATTTTGAGAAAGCTGGCATGGTCTTATCAGGGAAAAAAAGTCTTGAATGCCAGTGTATCACCAGTTTACAGAAAGATCAGTGCAAATGCCCTATAAAAATTGCTGATTTCTAGGGTGGTTTTTTTCAACACTGGTCTCTCAACAGTCATCCATGAGAAAAATTAAAAATAAATTTCAACAACTTAGTATCAGTGTCCTCATTCTTTCACAAACAAGACAATTTACAGTAATCTTTCTATTTTGAAACGGAGTGGTAAGTCAAACAGTTTATCTTCTGGAATCCTCATACTGATAGAGAAAAGGTACTTTAAAATCTACCAAGATAAAACCCATTTACAATTTAAAAAATGATAGGATCTGCTTTCCCATATATACTATTTCTCTCACATATGTGTGTACATGAACAGCCAGACAAAGGGGCCAACAACTAAAGAAAGACAGCAGTTAGGAAGTATTGCAATAGCACATAAGCAAGTCAGTGCCATGTAGGAATTTTTAACGTAGGTATTGTCATACCACAGCAGATTACTGGCCCATTTTTAAACTTGTTTAACTGAAAAATTGGACTGGACGTCTTATGGTAATAAGTTTTGTTGAGATTATTCCCCTCCATTTTTCCTGCAGCCACTAGAGCCAGAAATGCTGTGATTACAGCCTTTTTGAGACCTTCCCCACCATTCCTGGAGAGAACCTGGGAGAGGAGGAGTGTGAAAAACATGGAATGATCACTATTTTGTGAAAAAAGAAATGACCAATGACTGGTATTATTAATGGAGCAAAGAGGCAGGATTCAAAATGGCACGACAATATGGTAGCCTGGTGCCAGGCAGGACAGCTGGCAGCACTGTGCAGTATAACAGCTGCTGAACACATCAGTGGCCAATCAGCACATAGTGCACAATAGAGAAAACTATAGTAAATAAGTGGTAAAAATTTGATCACACACAGGACCTCAAGGAGATGAAATAGTTTTTAATAACATAAAGAGAGCAGTTATTGTAGAGAAGAGAGAATGAGAATTGGAGTTAAAATAATAAGTCTGTCTCCTTCTAACACTCGCTGTTTTCTACTGTGAAATTCTCAGATTCCTAGTCAGTCCTAAGAGGATAAATGGAAGTAGGGGTGGGGAGAAAAGTTGCTTCAGCACCACAATCCCAACCATAAAAAGAAAGTGCTAAAGTCAGTGATTAGTTTGTCAAATTCCTGGAAGGTTGGGGAGAGCGGAAGCCACATAAATGGACTGAAGCGCCAGCTGAGGTAAAACGTGTGTTGCGTAACATGTTTAAGCAAATGATAATACAAATCACAAAAAACATATTGAAAGGAGAAGGAAAATGTACCTATGGTGTAAGGCGTTACCAAATATTTAAAGCCAGGGATCAAATATAGTTTAGCGGGATAAATTTCCCTGGCTGCACTTACCCTCCCTTACAAATTAATCACTAGCTAAAATACATTCAACTTAAAATTTTGCTAAAAAAATGGTAGTATGCGCAAGACTGATTTCGATGTGATTTTTCTTTTTGAAACAAACAAACATTTTCTACTTCAAGAGACTCAAGGCTAGATCTTGAGTTACACCAGAGCTCCAGCTGGCACAGCAAACGAGAGGGTGGAGGGCAGTTGTACAGTGTGATGTTTAAGCAGTGATGTGCTGTCTGTGTATGCAAGGCATGCATTGCGTGACCCAGGACCAGCTGAGCCTGCGGGACAATTCCGTCTGGCTGTTCAGTGCTCATGGAGGATGCCATTTTCTTCTACATATGTGCAAGGACACACTGCATCGAGGACAGCTTTTTGCATGCAAGTGTAGAGTTGAATGCCTGACTAACAGTGTTACGGCACACCACAGTGTTTAAGGAAGATTTAAGGCCACTTTTTATTGACAGATCAGTTCAAAGAGGCAGTAGCATGGGCCTGAGTCTGATCCACAACGTGTTTGTGTGTTTGACTAACACTTGTTCACTTTAAAACTATAACTTCTCTTCCCCTCCCCCAATCCTAGGAAGTCTACTGCAAACAGATACTCCACATTTTTCAGATTCTGTGGGCCTCATTCCCGTCTCTGTCACACCAGGATTAAGCTGGTAAACTCTACTGAAATCAGAGGAGGTACAGTGGTGTAAAACTGCTGTAACAGAGTGGAGACTCAGACCCACTGTGCTTTTTCACTGGCTACTCCCTTTACATTGGGGTGGCTCCAAAACAAGTTTACATCATGGGATGCTTCCTCTCCACAAACGTGATGGGAATGGAGGCTCTGAAGATCCAGTGCTGGAAGGAGAAGACGATTTACCCACTTCCCTGATTGTACTTAGGCTAATCTCTAATCTCCCCAGGGTGGGTAAAGGGAAGGCAGGGGCTCTGTACCTGCTGGAGATAGCCCATGGAACCATGTGAGAGTGCCCCTTTTAAGTGAACCTTTGCCCCTTTTAAGTGAATGCCCAGGGTCACTGCTAGCAGAGATTATCAACACTTTGCTCAGAAAGAGCCTGACTCCCCAGCAACCATAATCCACCTGATGGTCCAAACATGCTCAAGTAGCAATCACTAAATACAACTTTGCAACTGCCACCTCATCTCCAACCTCTCCTTCCTGGGCAAGATTCCTGAGCCGATGGTTTCAGGCTAACTCTGGCAACACCAGCCTCTTGCAACAACTTAGATTCCTTTCAGTCTGTCTTCAGAGCAGGATTTGGCATAGAAACAGCACCAGCGACAATGATGAATGATTTCCTCACAGCTGTGTACAAAGATCAAATGTCCTTGCTGGTGCTGTTAAACTTTCTGGCAGCCTTCAGTACTATCGATCATCATGAAGCACTGCCTGCAGGTCCTAGTATTAAATGGATGGAATGGTATTAAGTTGGTTTAGCTCCTTCCTATAAGTTAAGACCCAGAGAGAAGTGATAAGCAGAGGCGCCTATTCACTGGAAGCCCTCGCAGAAGAACGGATGTATTAGGTCAGACCAATTCATCTAGCCCAGCTGCCTGGTCTTATGGTGCCCCATTGACTATCCTCATTCCACCAAGTTTCTGTCATTCATTTAATGCCAGGCACTTTTAATATTTAGACTTCTAGCATTTGTATACAAGCACTTACACATTTTTGTCAATATTCAGTTGCTTGCCCTCATGTGTTAAATTTAAATGGGACTTTTTACATTTGACTGTTCCCCACTAGCTCCTACCTGTACTTTACCAACTTCTTTCCTATCCTCTTTACCAGGATATAGACTTCCTCCTTTAATAAATTCACCCCATTGGATGTCTCTGCCCAACCCAGGTGCTCCTCCGCCACAATGTTTAGTTTCCTCCTCTCTACTTTTCAACATATGCTGTGATGTTGTTGGAGAAGATCACGAGACAGTATGAACTTGTATAGGACAGCTACAGTATCCAAGAGACATCCAGCCTTATACTCTAGGGCAGACATTGCTGTCTCTTTGCTGGCCTAGGGTCTGAAGTAAATAGGAATCTGGATGAACAATGGCTGGCTTAAGACAAAAAACAGGTAAGACTGAAATGATTCTGGTCACAAGGGAAAGCAATTGGAGGGAAAGGCAAAAATGTGATCTCATCTGATGTTGAAGCACTTGCCCTTTCATAATTGATGTGTTGCATTCATGATCAATTTTTCCATGATACATTACTACAACAAATTCCCAATAGCAGCAGTACCAGAAACACCTTATGTTTCAGTTGCTTGGTCAACTGATGGTACCCCTTTCTCTCAGATAGGGACCTGGCCAAAGTGATCCATTCTGATACCTCAAGACTGGATTTCTGCAAAGCAGTTTAATTCACACTAACCCAGAAGTAACAGGTTGTGCTGACTCAGGAGATAAGTCACTCAAATCCCCACCAGTTTATATTAATTGAGCTCTGATTGAAAGACAGGCAGTTGGCAGAGTGAAGACACAGCTGAGGGGATAATTGGGTGGAAGTATTCCCAGTACCCAGGACTACATAAGCAAACAGAAAGGAACTGCTCAGAGGAGGGTAGGGAGCTTGAAGGAAGGCAGGAGTGGTGGTGGCAGCGGCGGCGTACCCTTCCCCAGAAGCAAGTTTATATTCTACTACTGAGTGTTAATTTAATATATAATAAAGCACAGTGGTGGTTAAGAAGACCTGGAGCAGTTGTGGACAATGATAGCCAGCCACAGATTACAGATGGTTCAAAATGCAATTGCTCATCTGTTGAGCAGCCTAAGGAAGCATATCACACCAGTATTCCACACTACTCCAGTTGCTTGTCCAATCCCAGGTGTAGATTTTACAACTGTTCTCTTAGAAGGCTGAAAGTGCAGCTCAATCTGAAATTTAACTCTGTAATAACAGCATTGTGGGGTTGCATTGTATTGTTTCTCGCTCATTCTATATTAAATCATCTCTGTTTCCAAGAAAAAAAAAAAGACTTTTTCCAACTGCCAGCCCTGCAGCATCCCTGTGGGCTGGGAATGTCAAGCTAGATTTGTCCTTCTCATGTATCATCACCAGAATTAAAGATGCTGAGTAGAGCTGGTGGAAGTTTTCTAAAGGACCGTTTCTGCATCAGAAAATGCTGATTCATCAATGGTGAAGCTTTTCACAGAAACATGTCCATTTTAAGGACATATCATTCTGAAAAGAAAACAGAATGGAACAATTTAATTTTCAGTTCCAAAATCACTTTGCTCTGATTTTTTACATTTTATATAATATCATATATAATTCTTAAAAAGTCAAAATCAGAATGAGACACATCGATTTATCAAAATCAAACATTTCAGTTGACCCAAAACAATATTTTTCCAGAATTTTGTTTTTCATTAAATTTTAAATGGCGGGGGAGGGGGGGGTTCTTCTATTTGGAATGGGAAAAAATGTCAAAATCAGACTATTCTGCAAAATGGAAAATCTGGTCGCCACCCAGTTCTATTCTGCAGGTCATTTCATGCACTCAATGACACTTGCTCAAAGCCAGTGTCTTCAAATTTACCCATAATTACACCTCTACAGCACTAGTGATGGCTAATGTAGTTTCTCAGGGTTAACCCAGGTCATCGTCTGTAGACAGTGGTGTTGCACAGTGGTAAGTGAAAGCATCACTTCACCTGCAGAATCTTTTTTCACTGCACTGATCTTCATTATCATTACCCTTGCCCTCATCATTACTCATTCATCCTTCACCTCCAATGACAAAAGGGCATCACTGGGCATAATATTTAAAAGAACCAGAGCTTGAGCAACTCACCCCATCCTCATCCCCAACTCTGACATCATAATGAAAAATGACAAAGGAGGTGCTGTCGTCATCATGAATAGATTGGAATATGAATGAGAGGCTGCTAGGCAGCTCTCTAACACCACTTTTTACAGGCCATTACCCTCTGATCCCACTGAGGGTTACCAAAAGAAACTACACCATCTGCTCAAGAAACTCCTTGAAAAGGCACAGGAACTAATCTGCACAGACACACCCCTAGAACTCCGACCAGGGGTATTCTATCTGCTACCCAAGATCCATAAACCTGGAAATCCTGGACACCCCCTCATCTCAGGCATTGGCACCCTGACAGCAGGATTGTCTGGCTACGTATGCTCTCTCCTCAGGCCTTATGCTACCAGCACTCCCAGCTATCTTCGAGACACCACTGACTTCCTGAGGAAACTACAATCCATTGGTGATCTTCCAGAAAACACCATCCTAGCCACTATGGATGTAGAAACTCTCTATGCCAACATTCCACACAAAGTTGGACTACAAGCCATCAGGAACAGTATCCCTGATAATGTCACGGCAAACATGGTGGCTGAACTTTGTGACTTTGTCCTCACCCACAACTATTTCACATTTGAGGACAATGTATACCTTCAAGTCTGCAGCACTGCTATGGGTACCTGCATGGCCCCATAGCATGCCACAGTATGCCAACATTTTTATGGCTGACTTACAACAATGCTTCTTCAGCTGTCATCCCTCTACTCTACTTGCACTACATTGATGACATCTTCATCATCTGGACCCATGGAAAAGAAGTCCTTGAGGAATTCCACCAGGATTTCAACAATTTCCATCCCACCATCAACCTCAGCCTGGACCAGTCCACACAAGAGATCCACTTTCTGGACACTACAGTGCTAATAAGCGATGGTCACATAAACACCACCCTATACTGGAAACCTACTGACCACTATACTTACCTACATGCCTCTAGCTTTCATCCAGATCACATCACACGATCCATTGTCTACAGCCAAGCTCTAAAATACAACCGCATTTGCTCCAATCCCTTAGACAGAGAAACACCTACAGGATCTCTATCAAGTGTTCTTAAAACTATAATACCCACCCGTTGAAATGAAGAAACAGATTGACAGAGCCAGAAGAGTACCCAGAAGTCACCTACTACAGGACAGGCCCAACAAAGAAAGTAACAGAACGCCACTAGCCATCACCTTCAGCCCCCAACTAAAACCTCTCCAGCGCATCATCAAGGATCTACAACCTATCCTGAAGGACGATCCCTCACTCTCACAGACCTTGGGAGACAGGCCAGTCCTCGCTTACAGACAGCCCCACAACCTGAAGCAAATACTCACCAGCGACCACACACCAAAAACTGTAACCCAGGAACCTATTCTTTCCTAAACTGTAACCCTAAACCCCATTGCCAACTCTGTCCACATATCTATTCAAGAGACACCATCATAGGACCTAACCACATCAGCCACACCATCAGGGGCTTGTTCACCTGCAAATCTACCAATGTGATATATGCCATCATGTGACAGCAATGCCCCTCTGCCATGTACATTGGCCAAACCGGACAGTCTCTACGCAAAAGAATAAATGGACATAAATCAGACGTCAAGAATTATAACATTCAAAAACCAGTCGGAGAACACTTCAACCTCCCTGGACAATCAATTACAGACCTAAAAGTGGCAATTCTTCAACAAAAAAACTTCAAAAACAGACTCCAACGAGAAACTGCAGAACTGGAATTAATTTGCAAACTGGTCACCATCAAATTAGGCCTGAATATAAGACTGGGAGTGGATGGGTCATTACACAAACTAAAAACTATTTCCCCATGCTAATTTTCCCCCCTACTGTTACTCACACCTTCTTGTCAATTGTTTGAAATGGGCCATCCTGATTACCACTACAAAAATGATTGTTCCTCCTGCTGATAATAGCCCACTTTAATTGATCTGTCTCGTTAGAGTTGGTAAGGCAACGCCCATCTTTTCATGTTCTCTCTCTCTCTCTCTCTCTCTATATATATCTTCCTACTGTATTTTCCACTCCATGCATCTGACGAAGTGGGTTTTAGCCCACGAAAGCTTATGCCCAAATAAATGTGTTAGTCTCTAAGGTGCCACAAGTACTCCTCGTCCTTTTCATCCCATCCTCTTTCTCCATCTCCACTACCAACTCTTGCAGTAAATATCTCTTGAAATAAATGACCTAAAAACCCAACAACATTCAGAGACAGATTGATCCACTGCTCTATTAAGCATCTTCAAACATTTTAAGCATAGTCTTCATTTAGAACATTATTAGCAGACATTAGTCATTATTAATGGAGATAAAAAGACCAAAGGCCCAAATCCACAAACTTACAGAAATACCAATCAAGTTCTGGAGAAATTGGCCACAAGTATGTTTCATTCCATTATTAGGAACAATGAAAAATCTCTGTTGCACTCCACCCTGTTAGGCTTCTCCCCTCCTCCCCCCCTCACTGAGCTATGAAATCTGAAGGAAAAGAAAAAGCCATCTAAATCTAAAAATCTAATCTAAAAAGAGATTGGCCTGCTTATCCAGCATAATAAAGACAGTTTCAGTGTGCAGTGAAGCTGAGACAGCGTTACAGTGTTGACGGTGGAAACATTATTTCACTGGGGAAGTATATGTTAAAGTACAAAAGGTACATTAACCAAAATCCCCTGATCATCTTTCTGGCAAGAGTTCTTGTGTGGGCACATAAGCATGGTTACACATACCACATACATGGCCTGGCATATGCATATACACAGGGCTCTATGTATATATACACAAA
Organism: Platysternon megacephalum; assembly: GCA_003942145.1. Lineage (NCBI taxonomy): Eukaryota > Metazoa > Chordata > Testudines > Platysternidae > Platysternon > Platysternon megacephalum. Next base: position 18,269,276 of record QXTE01000004.1, read on the forward strand.
TGTCTTTACTCTTTTTTTTTGTACTTATGATCTTTTATGTGCATTTATACCTGAACTTTCATACACATATGCACAGGGACATGGCTTGGCATGAACCCATAGCCTTGGTTACACATGACTACATATCTACGTGTTGGAAAAGGGATCCCTCCTGTGTTGCTAGTTTAATATGATATCAGTTTTGGACAAACTGCCTCAAAATTGGGAAGGGAAATGCTAAGCACTAAAATACTCTCTCTTCACTGTTTCTTCAGGACTGCACAGAAATAAGGACACTGCAAGATAACACTGGAAATAAATCCTTTTGATACCATGGAGGGTGTTTAATGAAGAATTATTAAAACCAAACAGCTAAGTTTCCTGGAGTGAACTTCAACTCCCTTTGACTTGTGACCCTCTCTTCTATCTCAGAAGATTCTTCTAACGTTGATAATTACACTGATGGCTGGCCTGAGAAAATAGGCCACAGAAATAAGCTGAGTGTGATTCCGTTAATTGCTCCACTAGTCAACCAGCCTGGCCCTTTATTCATGCCTTAGAAACCTTTAATGAAATGAGTAGACTATTTCTAATGCATATTAGATGGGATGAACTCATCTCAAAGACGCAAAAAGAGGGCGTTAATATATGGCATCTACATTTTTAAAAAGAAAATCAAGAGAGACTCACTTCTTGACCTGTAGCTAAATATTCTGCTTAGTTTTGCTAGTGATGAATTCTAGCATTCTTAGCATGCTGCTAACAGACAAGCAGCAAAACAATTTACTGGTTTACTGCTTTTGATTTTATGCTAGTTGCAGTTGCACCATGTCAAACAAAAATAATTACAAATATGGCAGTATGCAAATCAGACAAAAGTATTTTTAAATAAGTATTTCACATGCATATCCTGTTCTAGGCTTCAGAGAACTAATAGATAAAACACTGACATTTTAACTCACAGGTCAAGGTTGAAGTCATAACTAAAATATGAATGGTTGGTTTAAACCACAAGACATGCTTGAGCACAAATACCATGCAATTCCCAGCTCTAGAGAGGACTGACTGAGTTTGCTAACTGACTTACCTGTCACAAGTTGGGATATTGACTTGAAATTATCACCTGTTACTCAGGGGCAAAGACATGCACTTTGCTAGTCATTATTAATGGAGATAAAAAGACCAACGGCCCAAATCCACAAAGATATTTAGGCTAACTCCCATTGGGATCCTTCTGGATCTGGGCCAAAGAGACGATCCACACCCTGGTCCTGTACAAGGCTAAATAGATATGCTTGCACTCATCAATCACCAAACACTTTTTCTCCCAACACATAACACAAAATAGAGGAATAGTATCCACAGATTAAAGCACTGGGAGAATTCTCCTTCCTCTTTGGGTCTTGAGGGAGATCAGCTTCCTGAGACCTCCCCCTCCTCCTTCCTCTTCACTGGATAATAAAATGAAGACTCCTTAGATGGGAGAATATGAAAGAGGAGGAGCTGGTGCCTGGCTGGGGAGTGTATGTGGCTCCCACTCTTCCCACTAGTAGGAGCATCAGCATCAGCATCTGAGGTGGGAAAAATTGTCCATGCTAGGAATCCCCTAGCTGCCCTCTTTCTTCTGCTGCAAGACAACCTCCACTGGGTCTTCCTCCCTCGAGGGAGGTAGAGGGCTGGACTCCTTTCAACTGTCCTGTCCCTCCATGGGGAAAGGGAGTGCCTACTTCCACCCTACCCTCCACTGGTCAGAATCCAGGGGAAAGAGAATGGCTCTATCAGTTTTGCCCCTGTTTCACCCCACCTCCCCCAGTCTCTCCACAGTGGGATGTGTGGCTGGATCAGCTGTGGGAAGGATGGTTGAGAATTCAAAAGTTACGCCCTTACACAGCTCCACACAGATATACACTTATTACTTTGGCTTTGTACTTTTCTCCTTGCCATGTCCCATAACACAAGATGTCACCTCACCCTATTATTTTGTGGTAGTAAATATTTAAGTTATGGTAACATCTAAACACCCTCATTGGGGTTGGAGCCCCACTGTTCTGTACACACACACAGAAGAAAGCAACAGAGAGTCCTGTGGCACCTTTAAGACTAACAGATGTATTGGAGCATAAGCTTTCTTGGGTGAATACCCACTTCGTCAAACGCGTCTGACGAAGTGGGTATTCACCCACGAAAGCTTATGCTCCAATACATCTGTTAGTCTTAAAGGTGCCACAGGACTCTCTGTTGCTTTTTACAGATCCAGACTAACACGGCTACCCCTCTGATTCTTGACACAGAAGAAAGATTCTCTTTCCCCAAAGCCTTGAATTCTACAGGCATCTGCATCCAAGACGACAGCTAACCACACAAAATGCTAATGCTTGTGCTCTCACCTACATTAGCCACTGGTTGTATCAGAGTTTGATCACAGGGAGACAAACTTGTCCAAAGATTTCTAATAAAGACAGAAGTAAAATAAACATAATAATAAGAAGACTATCACAACAGATTAAATTGCAGGCACCAGCAATAAGTCTACTGCACACATAGTAAAACAAAATGACGTTATATTTTTGTTTTATACTCCATTACATTTATTTTTATTTTCCTTTCACATCATATGTCTAGGGAGGTTTAGTGGGGGGGAGGAGGGAGGTACCAAAAGTAGCATGTAAAATATACTTTACACAACATCTTCTTTCTCTCTCTCTCTTTGTTAACTCTCTTGCCTCATTATGTTTCTGTCCCTGCCAGCAGGTATATGGGACCTTGGGGAGCAATTACCACACAGGTGGGGTGAAAAATAAACTTTATTAAGAAAATGCAAAAACAGGGAAAATTCAATAGTGAGGGGTATGGGGTTTGTTAAGGTAGACAATTGGGGAGGGGTTTTTTAGTAAATAGGATAGGGGGTTTCAATAGTGGGGTACAATACAATGGGGCACAATACAGTTGGTAACCAATTAACACTGAAGTATAAATGTAACAGGTAGCTAACAATTTCTATGTAAAGGGTGTGTCACAGCAGCATATAACCAACTAACAAATGTGTTAAATAACCAACAACTCTAGGTAAAAATGTGTCACAGTGGTGTAAATGTAAAATGTGAGGTGTGTTAGAGAGAAAAAGGGTAACCAATGGGGTTTTATGCTAGACTTCAGTAATACAATTGAGGTTTGGCAGCAGTAGGAGCGAGGGGTTTGGGAAGTTACACAGGGAGAAGCAGCAGCAGCAGCAG
>QXTE01000004.1:18272950-18300450 GCA_003942145.1 Platysternon megacephalum
TGCAGGTGAGCACAGAGACATGCCTGGGCAGAGTCCTGGCCTATGACTCATGCCCAGGATTTCAAAAACACATTAGGTCTTGCAGCTCTGGACATTGCCTACCCTACACAAAGCCCAGGTTTAACAAGGTGATAACAGGACTAACCCTTTGAATAGGGCAGTGGTCCCACTTAGTATGTAGCACAAGTGGCCATCCCTTTGAGAAGGGCAATGGCTCTTGGTAAACGACTTAAGGGGCCCTCCCTTTGAGAAGGGCAGTGGCCCTGGTAAACAACTTAACAGCCAGGGAGGGGCGGCCACAGGAGGAGAACAAGACAAAATGGAGTAAGGGGACAGCTGTAAGAAACAAAATGGAATAGGGGGAAAGCTGTAACAGACAGTTTCATTTTGTCCCATAGAAATATTCCAGGATCCTTTCCCCTGGCCTCTTCCCACACTATTTGTTTTATTTCATTATTCTTGCAATTTCTTCAATTGCATCTCACCTAAGAAAGTCCTGCAAAAACATTTAAGGGATGAATCGTGTCACACACTTTAGCATTGTCCCTATAATTTTAGATCAATTAGCAGGTCTTTCTAGAGACATCCTCAAAATATTTCTATTCAAGGCAGATTGTGAGATGACAGTCCTTGATATCCCTGAAGTAGCATCTTGTTCATGAAGCAGCGTTAGAGTACTCATTACAGGTCCAACTGTGGTAATCTAATGTTGGTGAGCCCCTATTTATGCCAGTAGTCCCAGTTTTAGTGGTGCTACTCATGTGACTTAAGTGCTAGCATGAACATTTTTCTTTCAACTCTTTTTTTAGCGTGGTGTTCAACGTCTCCGATGTACCATCACTATACATGCTTGCCTTGGCCTGGCATGCTTTTCAAGAGGATTCTGTGGAATATCAGTGTTTGCATTTCCTGGTGCCCCATCGCTTCTTCCCTTTTCATTCCACTTGTGAATGTGCTGAGGTCAATTCACTTCCAAGGCTGTGGGTCCCTCAAAAGCAGTAAATCTGACATGAATGGAGAAACAACTCAAGCCATTAGCGTTCCTACGAAGCCAGGGGTCTTCGAGTATGATGTGGGCAGAGCCAGCCTGAGACAGGGCAGAGCTAGGCTGGCTGAGAAATCTACTGATTTAATGCATTTCTTGGGGAGCCTTTGCTACAGGGATTCCTATGAAGTGCTCTGAGTGTAAAATAAAGCTTCCCTTGCCCCCCAAATAGCTTTTGAGAGGAGCAGGGGCATGGATCCTCCAGCCTACCCACCCCTGGTAGTGAATGTCAGTGCAGCTGGCCACATGGTTGCAATAGGATGAAACTGTACCTCCTGTGCCTTCTGGGATGACTCTACTCTTTATTTTTTTACCTTTTTCAATATTGATATGTTGTATGACAATAAATGCACAGTAATTGATTATGACTTATATATTGGGTTTTTCTTTGCTTTTCTGAGACTTGCATTTGTCTTTAATTATTTGATAAATATTTAAAACCCTAAAAAATTTCAGAAAACTTTGTTGTTGAACATTAACAATAATTAAATAGATTCACTTTGATTAATAATACTTTTAGTTAGCAAACATTTTTATTATGCTATCACATAATGAATGTTTTCAATGTGTAAATTATAGACCAACTGACATAATAGTAAATCATCCATAGTGATTTACACCAGCTGAGGACCTGCTCCTAAAGTCTCACTTGTTTGTTTTTTTTACAAGGTTACTACAGTATGATACTGCAGTGCTCAGTGTTAATGGCTTTGGACTGAAGAGAAAAGGGTTTTGCAAGCTACCTTAAAAACATAAGGTTCCAATATTTTAAGGGTTTCTAAATCATTCTTTAAATTGAATTTCCCATCCTTGGTCTAATTAATTTAAATTCCATTTTGGAATATTTTGTTTTTCAAAGCTCTTTAAAAGTGATGTGTAACATGTTTCCCTACTTCTTCTTTGCACTAAGAAGAGTATTAGAAGTGTCAGCAGTTGAAATGTTATGTAACTTGATGGGAACATTAAGCTAGATTCAAAGTAGGGCCAATGAAGGCAGAGTTCTAACTTGTTAGAATGTTAGAATTAGAGGGTATTTCTACTCTTTATTTGCAAAGAGAAATTAAAATTGCACTCCTTTCTTACCAAAAGGTTGCCGGTTTCATTAACAACTATAACTTATTCTCTATTGGGTAAATATAAGCCCCATGCAGTCCAAGAATGCAAAGTGCAAGTCCTTTAATTTCAACAGGGCCACGATTTCACCTAGCCTTTTCAGAGTGCAAAAGTGGAGATTGAGGGGCAGACCACAGAAAGATCATGAAAAGGGATTCCACAACTAGAGCTGGACAAAATGTATTGGACAAAAACTTTTTTATTCTTCTGAAAATGCAGATTTATGTTAACCAAGATGTGTTCAATTTGCAAAATTGTTTCAGTCAATAAACAAAACAAACAAAAAACATCCAAAAAAGACAAAATGTTTCATTTAGAAATTTTCAAAATGAAACAGATTAAAAATGGCTTTTTCTTTTGACTTTTAGTACAATTCAATTTTCTTTTCTTTTTTAAATTAAAAAGTTTAAAAAACCTCAAAACCCAAATGAAATATTTTGCTTGGACTGAAATGAATTTTTATTTTTTTACTTTTTCAGTTCACTGAAAAATATGAAACGTTTTCGTTTTGTGCCAACCTGAATTTTTTTCCCCTGGTTTGGCCACTTGAACCAAAACATTGGTTATTCACAGAGCTCTATCCACAACTTCCTATGAGCTGTGGAAGAGTATGACCATTGACTGGGGCATTGTGGGTGAGCTGGGAGTGTCAAGATATGGCAGTGAATCCACTTGTTCCACAGATCCTTTGACCCAACCACCTGCATAAGGATTTGCACAGATCTGTTGCTGTTACCCCTACCCACAGGCAGTGGCGGATTAACCACTGGGCCAACGGGGCCCCTGAAAAATGCGTGCCCCCACACCCCTACCTGCTCCCCTTGCCCGGTGCTGCTGCCAGGGAGCAGGGTATGGGCACGGGGGCTTGTCCCTCTCCAGTGACCCTGCCCCCAGCAGGAGTTCTGGGTAGGCAGGGGGAGCCCCCCATACCCTGATCCTGCTCCCTGGCAGAAGGGCCAGTTGGCGGAGCAAGCCCTCTCGCCTTGACCCTGCTCCCCAGCAGGAACACCAGGTGGGTGGGAGAAGCCCCCGTGCCCTGACCCAGCTCCCTGGCAGGAATGCTGGGTGGGGCAGGGCAGGGCAAGCCCCTGCTCCCTGGCAGGAGCACTGAGATGGAGGGCAGGGGGGCACTGCAGGCGGAAGGTGTGGGGCGGGACCCCACTTGCTCTGGCCCAGCGCCCCACAAACCCCTAATCCACCTCTGCCTACAGGTTCTTGCTGTGGCAGAAGCCTGCCTGCATATGTGGCCTTTTCCCTATGGACATAGATGTAACCCCATTTTTAAAAAAGGGTGCGAGTCCTGCAGCTGTTGCCAGAAGGTATTCACTGGATAATCAGAAGGATAGAGAGATGTGTGCCCTTACCTCTCCAATGGGTGTGCCTCCAAGAAGCACGCAGGTTTCTGTCCTCCCAGGCCTTGAAAAATTCTGTGCAAATCAAAATATAGCTTTGAACAGAGGACCAGAATTGAAACTTATGGGTCAAACCTGGAGCCCTTCACTTAGGCAAAATTCCTCTTTCATTGAAACTCTGCCCAAGTAAGGACTTCAGAAGTAGGCAGTAAAAGCTGATACTAGAGTGTGCCTGGCATTAGCTCACTGGTTTGTACTAAGCTATTTGTCTTAGGAGACTAACAAAGTTTACATTTGTACTTGATATTTGTCTATAGTTAATAAGAAGGAAGGAGCTTATGCCATTATTTAAAGCCCCTGGAAATCATTTTTCTAATTTTCTAAAAATAGGATTGATATTTAAAGAGCAAATCACTTGCACTAAACCAGAGTAAATTTTTGAAATGATTCTTCATGATAAAGACTGAGGAGGGATGAGAGAACACAGTCAAGATCCATGCTGTGAGCTCTAACATAATCAGGCCAACAGCCAACCAGGATATAAATTCCAATACAACCAACTCAATCGTCAGATTATAAAATCTGCCACACCTCATTTGAGACTCAGCATGCACATTTTACGACATCCCTTCCTAAGTCCAGGATACATGGTCTTTTTCAGTGTCTTTGTTTTCTCTCAGACTAATTGTCCTGAGTTTTTAAACCATTTAAAAATTGCTCCTGTATTCTTTTCTAAGTTGAGCTGCCACCTCTTATGTAATTTTACCTTTAATACTTTATTTTCTCCTTCCCTCTCTCCCTGTGCCATTCTCTCTCTCATCTCATCACCTGTTCCTGGCCCCTCTTCTTTCTCTCTCTTCCTCCCATTACACCCATCAGTCCTGCTTCTCACATTGTAATCTTGTCTTTCCCCTATTGGAGTTCTCCCCCCATCATTGTGCTCTCTCACCCAGTACTGTCTATGCATCCCCTCCCTACTCCTCAAACTGTGTCCATGGCTGGTGCCTTCTACTTCCACTAACCCAGTGATGTGTGCGCCCCCAGTATATGCCCCCATTCTTGCCATACTTTTCTTCCCAAGGGAAACTGAGTCAGTCAACACTCTACTCCTCCTTCTATCGCCCTGATTGCTGCTCCTCACTGCAAGTGAGCCAATAGAGGCAGTGGTGAAAGAGGAGGTGAGGTTACACGATTGCTTGGTAGTCACAACAGCAAAACTGCTAGCTTCATCTGTCTGACTTCCTTGACACTGCATGGTGGAGAAATGCCTCCTCTCAACTGGGGTTGTCCAAAAAGTCTTAAATTAGGGTTTCCAATGAACCTATCACACTTCTTTTCAAGCATCGGATTGCAGAATATGGGGGGCAGGAAATCACAGATGAAATCAAAGGAATGACACCTTTTATGATAATTGCGCTTTATACTTTTTTCTTCAAACGCCTTATTCCTCTGAAACTAAGGCCTGGTCTACACTACGATTTTAGGTCGAATTTAGCAGCGTTACCTCGATTTAAGCGTGGACCCGTCCACACGACGAAGCCCTTTTTTTCGACTTAAAGGGCTCTTTAAATCGATTTCTTTACACCACCACCGATGAGGGGATTAGTGCTGAAATCGGCTTTGCCGGGTCGAATTTGGGGTATTGTGGATGCAATTTGACGGTATTGGCCTCCGGGAGCTATCCCAGAGTGCACCATTGTGACCGCTCTGGACATCAATCTGAACTCGGATGCACTGGCCAGGTACACAGGAAAAGCCCCGCGAACGTTTGAATTTCATTTCCTGTTTGCCCAGCGTGGAGAGCATAGGTGACCATACAGAGCTCATCAGCACAGGTAACCACGATGGAGTCCAAGGATCGCAAAAGAGCTCCAGCATGGACCGAACGGGAGGTACGGGATCTGCTCGCCATATGGGGAGACAAATCCGTGCTAGCTGAACTCCGTTGCAGTAAACGAAATGCCAAAACATTAGAAAAAGTCTCAAAGAGCATGAAGGACAGAGGCCATAACAGCAGTGCCGCATGAAAATTAAGGAGCTAAGGCAAGCCTACCACAAAACCAGACATGCCACTTCTACGCCGAGCTGCATGCCATGCTAGGGGGTGCAGCCACCAGTAGCCNACCGATGAGGGGATTAGTGCTGAAATCGGCTTTGCCGGGTCGAATTTGGGGTATTGTGGATGCAATTTGACGGTATTGGCCTCCGGGAGCTATCCCAGAGTGCACCATTGTGACCGCTCTGGACATCAATCTGAACTCGGATGCACTGGCCAGGTACACAGGAAAAGCCCCGCGAACGTTTGAATTTCATTTCCTGTTTGCCCAGCGTGGAGAGCATAGGTGACCATACAGAGCTCATCAGCACAGGTAACCACGATGGAGTCCAAGGATCGCAAAAGAGCTCCAGCATGGACCGAACGGGAGGTACGGGATCTGCTCGCCATATGGGGAGACAAATCCGTGCTAGCTGAACTCCGTTGCAGTAAACGAAATGCCAAAACATTAGAAAAAGTCTCAAAGAGCATGAAGGACAGAGGCCATAACAGCAGTGCCGCATGAAAATTAAGGAGCTAAGGCAAGCCTACCACAAAACCAGACATGCCACTTCTACGCCGAGCTGCATGCCATGCTAGGGGGTGCAGCCACCAGTAGCCCAACCCTGTGCTTTGACTCCGTCAATGGAGACTCACGCAACACAGAAGCGGGTTCTGGGGACGAGGAAGATGATGATGATGAAGAGATTGAAGATGGCTCACAGCAAGAAAGCGGAGAAACCGTTTTCCTCAACAGCCAGGATATGTTTATCACCCTGGACCTGGAGCCAGTAAACCCCGAACCCACCCAAACCCAACAACGATTGCAAATTAGCCAAAATACAGTCAAGATTTAGCAACTATTACTACAGTAAAGAAGCTAAGATTTTTTGCCCACAATGGGGTTTTTTGTTCCTTCCCTTAAGCATCTGGTACTGGCCACTGACAGAGATAGGAGACCACTGTGTACCATAGTTATTACCATTCTTAAGTATAGTTCAGCTAGCACATTGTGGTAACAAACAACTTTCTAATGATTTCATATACGGCAAGGCATTTGTCTCACTGAGCCAGTAAAGATTAATTTCATCTAAGCAATGCAAGCTCAGGGAAGTAACAATGTTAGTTATGTCCACTGGCTGTACCTTTAAATTGCCTTTGTAATTCTGACAATTCTTGGCATTGTATATCCTCTGGATGTTGCAAAAGCTTCTTGTTGTGTGGAATGTGGCTATTCCATTTCATACACTCCAGGGGGTTTAGTTTGATAATAGATTTTTATCCCATACCATTGCTCATTATCTGCAGTCAAAGCCAATGGGTTGATTTTCCCCTTCCTTTCAATTAGGCTTCTGTATCTGTGGGCCTTGGGAAAGGCACAGTACTGACACAAGTTAACTTTTAAGTTACCTTTTCAATATAGCAGAAAGATAGGCTAGATCAGTGATGCTCAGTCTTAAAGAGCTACAGAGCCACTTAGTCACCAAAAAGAATCAAAGCTAGTCACAAAATACCCCTCACATGAAATCCTGAAAATGGATTGCAATGTTTGAAGCATGCAGCTGTGTCAGATAAACACAACTATGGTGTCTTGATTCAACAGCATAATGGAAACATTGTAACACAATGGCAGGAAGACATTGTGCTGAGATTAATTTGTGAGTCTCAGAGATTCGGTATCACTTCTCCATCTCCTCCCCCTCTTACTTGCATGTGTGTGGGGGTTTCCCCTTCTATCTGCAATACAGTATTTTGAGTCATCAGGCAAATAAAAGTTATAGAAAAGTTCATTAAATTTCACACTAGCTTCTATGCCAACGTTGAAATTACTCGCCATCACTCTTACAGTGTGGTATGTAAAATTACACAAAGTGCTCAGATACCACACTACATAAAAAATGGAGATTACTCAGCAAAGTCTATTGACAACTAGTGGCAGTGATGGTTTGATAAAAGTAGGAATTGGCCTATACATAGCCTTGAACCCATGCATTTTTAAATGTTCTTACTGATTTATATAGTTGATCTAGTCTAGAACTAAAAGGGCTCATCCGTTCCCAATAATCCCTTCCTCTGACCCTAGTATCTTTATTCATATCTTTCAAAATCTATGAACACGTTTAAGCGGTTCTTGTAAGCTTTTCTGGTCTGACAGTGGTCTTAAAATCTTACGTGATCTAGGGTTTTCTTAGAATGACAAACATGCATGGTTTTTTTCAGTACCTGCACTGGGGCCAGGACTTCACCTACACTGTATTAGGAAACACTTCTTTGATCCAGGGAAGCCCAGTGTTTAAATTGTAATGAAAGAGGCGCCGGGGATCAAGCACTTTGGTGTTGGGGCTCAAGCAATTGTTTTACATTCATAACTGATGCAGCAAGCCCAGAAGTGCCTGGAGGTGTCACGGCTCAGCCCTGACAAGCCCTGGCGCAAATTAAGCACTAGAGCCAACACAGCAGAAACTACCATTCCTCCTGGAACCCAATCATGGCTAAGCAAAGGTTGGTTGTTGGATGCAGAAAGACCTTGTATTGGAGGACAAAATGAGGTTAAAGATAGGCACTAGTGTGAGGGAATGGAGAGAGAGTCATTGGCTTCAAGCTAGTGCAAGTGACCAGAGCTCATTGTACACAGAGGGAGAATGGGAGATGAGCAGGGGTGGAGGAAATGAAAAGGATCCTGAGCTGGAATAAGAATGGGACATGGAGAAAAGAAGTGAAGGTCCAGATAAGCTTCTTGGAGCACAGCCAAACAGAACCTTTGCAGTTGACCTGTGATCACTACTGACCCTACTCTAACCACTATTACATTTGTGTTCGTGGTAGCAATGAGAGTAACTAATTAAAGTATATTGTAAGTGCAGGAACCACCCCATGTGTTTTTATTTGACCTGTCAAGTGGTTACCACATTTCTGGGCACTGGATAAATAAAATAATTACAACTCCTGTGACACAACAGTCAGAATATTTTGTTTGCATATTCACCATATTTCCTGTCAACTACTGATCCCATAGGGCAAAAAGCTGAATGATTAGATGATTCAATAGGATATAAAGGTGAATGGAAATTTTGTACATGCATGTTTACTTACATAGCTTAAGAACAGAAATCAACCCATCACATGTAATGTTTGCTGTCTCTCTTCATTTTTCATGAAAGGACCATTCTGGTGTTGTTCCTTCTAGGATTAAAGACTAATCTTTACTCCTGTGTGGAAATTTACGAGTGTCATTCTACCAAAATAAAGTGTATTTTTATTTGACACCATTCAAAGCTATCTTCCTCCAAGAATCGAGGAGGAAAACACAGGAAATGATTTTAAAACACAGATGAAACACATATTTATACTTCGCAGCACTTGTGAACAGTTGATTTACTGCCTAGGAAAAAAATATATTAACAGCTATAGCTCGCTTCATTATGTGTGTAATAAAGTGGCTAATGTTCTTTCCCTCCCTTTTGTAGCAACGGGAAATGAAGATTTGCATTCTGGATAGAACTTTCTCTTGGGGAAGCAAGAGAGGCCTAGACTGACAATCCCTAAGCCCCAAACCTTGTTAAATGTAGTTTCTGTCCTGGGGACCTAATGCACTGATTGCTTCCCTAGTAGGAGTCTCATTGCTTGCTCCATTCAGTCCTATTACTGAAGGTCTAATTACATCTATTATGCTGTTCAGTTTCACAGAANAACGATTGCAAATTAGCCAAAATACAGTCAAGATTTAGCAACTATTACTACAGTAAAGAAGCTAAGATTTTTTGCCCACAATGGGGTTTTTTGTTCCTTCCCTTAAGCATCTGGTACTGGCCACTGACAGAGATAGGAGACCACTGTGTACCATAGTTATTACCATTCTTAAGTATAGTTCAGCTAGCACATTGTGGTAACAAACAACTTTCTAATGATTTCATATACGGCAAGGCATTTGTCTCACTGAGCCAGTAAAGATTAATTTCATCTAAGCAATGCAAGCTCAGGGAAGTAACAATGTTAGTTATGTCCACTGGCTGTACCTTTAAATTGCCTTTGTAATTCTGACAATTCTTGGCATTGTATATCCTCTGGATGTTGCAAAAGCTTCTTGTTGTGTGGAATGTGGCTATTCCATTTCATACACTCCAGGGGGTTTAGTTTGATAATAGATTTTTATCCCATACCATTGCTCATTATCTGCAGTCAAAGCCAATGGGTTGATTTTCCCCTTCCTTTCAATTAGGCTTCTGTATCTGTGGGCCTTGGGAAAGGCACAGTACTGACACAAGTTAACTTTTAAGTTACCTTTTCAATATAGCAGAAAGATAGGCTAGATCAGTGATGCTCAGTCTTAAAGAGCTACAGAGCCACTTAGTCACCAAAAAGAATCAAAGCTAGTCACAAAATACCCCTCACATGAAATCCTGAAAATGGATTGCAATGTTTGAAGCATGCAGCTGTGTCAGATAAACACAACTATGGTGTCTTGATTCAACAGCATAATGGAAACATTGTAACACAATGGCAGGAAGACATTGTGCTGAGATTAATTTGTGAGTCTCAGAGATTCGGTATCACTTCTCCATCTCCTCCCCCTCTTACTTGCATGTGTGTGGGGGTTTCCCCTTCTATCTGCAATACAGTATTTTGAGTCATCAGGCAAATAAAAGTTATAGAAAAGTTCATTAAATTTCACACTAGCTTCTATGCCAACGTTGAAATTACTCGCCATCACTCTTACAGTGTGGTATGTAAAATTACACAAAGTGCTCAGATACCACACTACATAAAAAATGGAGATTACTCAGCAAAGTCTATTGACAACTAGTGGCAGTGATGGTTTGATAAAAGTAGGAATTGGCCTATACATAGCCTTGAACCCATGCATTTTTAAATGTTCTTACTGATTTATATAGTTGATCCAGTCTAGAACTAAAAGGGCTCATCCGTTCCCAATAATCCCTTCCTCTGACCCTAGTATCTTTATTCATATCTTTCAAAATCTATGAACACGTTTAAGCGGTTCTTGTAAGCTTTTCTGGTCTGACAGTGGTCTTAAAATCTTACGTGATCTAGGGTTTTCTTAGAATGACAAACATGCATGGTTTTTTTCAGTACCTGCACTGGGGCCAGGACTTCACCTACACTGTATTAGGAAACACTTCTTTGATCCAGGGAAGCCCAGTGTTTAAATTGTAATGAAAGAGGCGCCGGGGATCAAGCACTTTGGTGTTGGGGCTCAAGCAATTGTTTTACATTCATAACTGATGCAGCAAGCCCAGAAGTGCCTGGAGGTGTCACGGCTCAGCCCTGACAAGCCCTGGCGCAAATTAAGCACTAGAGCCAACACAGCAGAAACTACCATTCCTCCTGGAACCCAATCATGGCTAAGCAAAGGTTGGTTGTTGGATGCAGAAAGACCTTGTATTGGAGGACAAAATGAGGTTAAAGATAGGCACTAGTGTGAGGGAATGGAGAGAGAGTCATTGGCTTCAAGCTAGTGCAAGTGACCAGAGCTCATTGTACACAGAGGGAGAATGGGAGATGAGCAGGGGTGGAGGAAATGAAAAGGATCCTGAGCTGGAATAAGAATGGGACATGGAGAAAAGAAGTGAAGGTCCAGATAAGCTTCTTGGAGCACAGCCAAACAGAACCTTTGCAGTTGACCTGTGATCACTACTGACCCTACTCTAACCACTATTACATTTGTGTTCGTGGTAGCAATGAGAGTAACTAATTAAAGTATATTGTAAGTGCAGGAACCACCCCATGTGTTTTTATTTGACCTGTCAAGTGGTTACCACATTTCTGGGCACTGGATAAATAAAATAATTACAACTCCTGTGACACAACAGTCAGAATATTTTGTTTGCATATTCACCATATTTCCTGTCAACTACTGATCCCATAGGGCAAAAAGCTGAATGATTAGATGATTCAATAGGATATAAAGGTGAATGGAAATTTTGTACATGCATGTTTACTTACATAGCTTAAGAACAGAAATCAACCCATCACATGTAATGTTTGCTGTCTCTCTTCATTTTTCATGAAAGGACCATTCTGGTGTTGTTCCTTCTAGGATTAAAGACTAATCTTTACTCCTGTGTGGAAATTTACGAGTGTCATTCTACCAAAATAAAGTGTATTTTTATTTGACACCATTCAAAGCTATCTTCCTCCAAGAATCGAGGAGGAAAACACAGGAAATGATTTTAAAACACAGATGAAACACATATTTATACTTCGCAGCACTTGTGAACAGTTGATTTACTGCCTAGGAAAAAAATATATTAACAGCTATAGCTCGCTTCATTATGTGTGTAATAAAGTGGCTAATGTTCTTTCCCTCCCTTTTGTAGCAACGGGAAATGAAGATTTGCATTCTGGATAGAACTTTCTCTTGGGGAAGCAAGAGAGGCCTAGACTGACAATCCCTAAGCCCCAAACCTTGTTAAATGTAGTTTCTGTCCTGGGGACCTAATGCACTGATTGCTTCCCTAGTAGGAGTCTCATTGCTTGCTCCATTCAGTCCTATTACTGAAGGTCTAATTACATCTATTATGCTGTTCAGTTTCACAGAAGGTTATTGAAGGGTGGGAGGAGGAAAAAAACCCAAAAGGGTAGGGGGAAAAAAAACCCACAGCCTCCGCTATTGAAAAGTGAACTGATGACCAAATCAGAGTACTTTGTGAGATTATATCTAAACCACGGAGTATGTTACTGTAACAAGACAAAATGGAGATGGTTCCAATTTTGTATTATTGCCCAGGCAACAGGGAACCAATTACTCTGTCAGAATCTGAGGTGCTGAAGCTTAAAAGCTTCACAGGCCTCAGCTCAACCAAACACATTTTAGCCAGGAGAGAAAAGGGGGGGGGGCGAGGAGGAGGGGGCAAGTGAAGCATTTTTTACCATGTTGTAAAGCTTCATTTACATTCCAGGCTTCTCAGTCCTTTTTTTTCTCTATAATGCAAGCATCGCATGCCATGTTATGCTTCTGTGTAGCCTAGATTAAGACTATTATCATAGCCTAATAGAGCTCAGACTGGGTGGAGGGGACAGGAGGGGGAAAGAGACTCATTATTTTTAGATGGCTTCACGTTTCCCATAGGGTTCCTATAGATCCTACTTAGCAGCAACTCATTCTAGCACTGATTAAGTGGGAAATACACAGAATCTCAAAAGGTCAAATCTATAATCAGCCACCCTAAGGGATTGACATGGAAAAATTCTTAATCCAAGTTGGATTTATTGCACTCTTATAACAAGGTGCAGCAGATGATGTAACACACTGGGGAAAAAAATATACAGGCCCTCCTTACAGAAATTCCTATGGCAGACTCCATTTTATGGCAACCCACCTTACCTTGAACTTTTTGTCCAGATTAGCAATTATTTCCAGAGTTTATTTTGTTTTGATATGTTGTTGGTTTGTTCTCCTGTTGCTGTGTGGTGTTTTTGTGCATAATGAATCAGGCCATAAATTACACGGAAGATCATTATTGGCTGAAATTTTGTGTAATAATAATTTGAAATGTGTATTTTATTTATTT
Organism: Platysternon megacephalum; assembly: GCA_003942145.1. NCBI lineage: Eukaryota > Metazoa > Chordata > Testudines > Platysternidae > Platysternon > Platysternon megacephalum. Next base: position 18,286,028 of record QXTE01000004.1, read on the forward strand.
CCATATGTGACTGTACTTAAAGGTACTCATCTATTACTCTGCATGCTTTTGATGTTATCTTTAAAAAAACCAATACAACTAATCCAGCACCAAATCCCCAGAAAAACACCACCCAACGCTACAGAATAGAAGGGACTTTCCCCATAAACATTTGTCTCTCCAAAAAATATGTCATATCGAGCTCCAAAAGTGCTGTCCAGACCCCTCAGGCCAGCAGTCATGCACTATTTTGGGCTAACAGCAACTTGGTTGAATTAGTGTATTGTATTTGTGATGTGTGTTAAAGTAGAATCATTACAAAAGGTACGGGCAGGGCCGGCGCTTCCATTAGGCGACCTAGGCGGTCGCCTAGGGCGCTGCTATTTTGGGGGCGCCTGCGCCCCCGCCGCCCGTAAAAATTCGGGGGCGGGACCTTCTGCCGCCTAGGGCGCCAGCAAAGCTGGCACCGCTACTGGGTACGGGGGAGAAACATTCTGAATATACTAGGGTCACTTGAATGAAAAAAGTATCTTGTTTTTAAAAGGCAAATCTTCTGGAAGTGGAGGAGGAGATGTGAAATACAATGCATTTGCAAACCAGGGCAATGATTCTGACTATAATTCTGTATATAATGCATTCAGGTATGTTCATGCAATTTATTTTTAATTTTTATTTAAAAATTTCATTCTGAAAGTTCATCTGCTCCTGCTGCACAACCTTCACCAACCACCATTCTTTATTTGTAGCATCACAATTTGTCACTGTCGAAATTATCATGATACCACAATGTATAAGGAATAAGAAACCTAGGAAGATGATCTGCTATGAAATAAAGATCTCATTTTAGTCTAATTTCCCTTCTAAAGAAAGGAAGAAAGGCAATAATAGAAAATCAAGACACAGAAGCAATATATATTCTCAATATATGCATTCTCAAAGCTTTCTGTGCAGCATCAGCTGCTTTTTAAAACTTGTATGCTTTCTGCAGTTTGTTTAGAAGGGATGAAATTTATCACAAGGCTCTACACAGGAGTAAACTGTCATAGAATCACTACCTTCAGTGTTATGATCATTTACACCTGCTGAGTATGTGACCCTATGTGCCTGTAAAGCTCCTAAGAGGTTTTCTACATGGTGGTAGTCCATCGCTGACGATGATGACAATATTGTCACAGTTCTCATCTATGGCTACGCATATGACTCTGAAGTCCGAAACCTGATGCACAGTCAGCCGTACTGAGGGCATGGAAAGTCTGTATTTATGATGTTTGATGATGCAGCTCTGTGGTGCCTTTCACGTGCAACCTGGAGATGAATTTGTTGGTCCTTCTCAAACCTGTTTCATGCTGATCTTGTCAGAGACCACCAGTGAGTCCTATTCTGAGCCATTTGCTCAAGTTCTTTGGGATTGATGCCAGCCCACCGGAGACTGCTCTTCAGATTATCTTTGAAGTGCTTATATGGACGACCCTTCTTTCTTTTGCCCTGACTCAGCTCCTCATACAAGATCTGATTTGGGAGACGGTGGTCTTACATTCTGAGGACATGTCTGGTCCACCTAAGTTGTGCTCTCAGTAACATTTCCTCAATACTCATTGTGTTTGCTCTTTCAAGGACCTTAATTTTGGTCACTCTATTCTGTCAGCCAATGCTCATTATTGAGCGGAGGGAGTGCATGTGAAATTGCTCAAGCTGTTTAATGTGACGTCTATAAAGAGTCGATGTCTCAGATCCATACAGGAGAGATGTTAGAACCACTGCACTATAGATCTTCAATTTGGTGGAAAGACTAAAGGTTAAGGACTTTTGTTCGGTGTCGGCCAAGGGCCTGGCTGGCTTTACTAATTCTGGAGGAAATTTCCTTATCAAGGGAACTGCCGCTTGAGATAGTACTGCCCAAATACTTGAACTGATCCACATTTTTCAGCTGTGTGAAAAATGAGATAGGGAAAGGGGGTTTTCTACACACAGAAGTTAATAGCTTAAGGAAATCTGAACGTGAAAACAGGCAACATCTGAGTGAAACTCGGACTTGTTCAAATGTAGAACAAACACCGCTGTTGAAATAAAAGGGAAAGTATGGGAGAAGATCTGTGTTTCATGATTTCACTCTGAAAATGAGTTTGATTTAGGGTGTAGTGAACTTGGCATAAGACTGATGTCTGATAGAGAAATGACGTGCCATACTGAAGTTTGTAGCAGTTTAGGCTATGTCTACACTAGACACCTTTCAGCGGCCCAGCTGTACTGCTGCAGCTGCGCCATTGTAAGGTCTGCCTGTGTAGCCACTCTATGCCAACGGGAGAGAGCGCTCCCATCGGCATAATTAAACCACCCCCAAAGAACGGCGGTAGCTATGTCAGCGGGAAAGCATCTCCCACCAACATAGCACTTTCCACACCGGCACTTCTGTCAGAGTAACTTATATTGATCAGGGGCGTGTTTTTTTACACCCCTCGCTGACAAAAGTTTCACCGACAAAAAGTGTTAATGTAGACATAGCCTTAGTGTGTTTACCTTAGGGTAGACCTTCAGAGCTCAGGGAGTCTTAAAGCTTGCTCTATCACATTTTTACATTAAAATGAGCGTAAATTATATTTACACTCACTCCAAAACCGCTTTCCAGCACTCATGGCTTTAGTGTAAATAAGAATTTGGCCCAAGATTTAAGGCAGGGTTTGGTCATATAAGCAACTGATCTTTTGGGGCCTGATTCCCACTTACACTGAAGCCCTGTAACACCACTCTGGCATTATAAAGAGACCTTAAAATGAGAGTAAATGCAATTACAGTTTAATGTAAATTACATTTACACCTACTTTATGGTCTCTTTACACTACTTTAATGTAAATGAAAATTAGGTCCTTGAGATCAAGCTGTAAACTTGGATCGCTCTCTCCCACTCTCTAATTAAAATGAACTTTCTTAAATGGTGAATTTCTTCAGTTCACCCTGATCCATAGATGTCTTCATGGAGATTATGTACAGAAAAGGTCTCTGAGGCCCTGCCAGTACTATGCCTTAATCAAGCAAAGATAGCAACAGATGAAGAATAAGCTGAATCTTTTCGCACATTTCAAATATCTGAAATGCTTTAGCCATGTCCAGCTTTTGCTTTGCATTTCAAAGAGCTGGCAATGTCTCCTCCTGAAGACAGCCAGCTATTTCAGCAAATTCCAGCTGAACACCATTCCTGGGGCAACATAGATGCCAGCAGCACCTAAATAAAGCACAACGCTGTTAGCTTCTACTTCAGTGATGAAACTGAAAATAAATGTATGAAGCACCCACAGAGAAGCAACAGATTGTGAGACACATGTTGATAGATATCAATCACCCAGCAGTACAGCAAGGATAACCTAAGGAAATGCTGACACTGTTCAAAGAAAGGTGACTTGGGGGTAAGTGGTCACATTTGAAACCACACTAGATAGAAGAGTTACATGGAGCAGTAGCCATGTGAGTGAAAAAACAAAAACAATACAGAAATTTAGATTTCCCTGTGATGCTGCGTATAAGAAAGGTGACCATTTATACCACTGTTGTTACCACTGTTACACAATTTCCATAAGTCTTGTACAAAATATGTAAGGTATCAATGGAAAAATGATTTGCTAAGTATGATTATCCTGTTTATATGCATGTATCATCTTTGTATCTGAAGTTACGAATATTGACTTACATGTGTTTTATTCTTAGGTGACACCCCCAGATAGATTTAGATCAGGACTATCCAGCTATGTGTTGATGGCCCACTAAGGACACTTGGCTCTCACAAGGGGCCATTGAAGAAACTCATCCTGCCCAGTAGCTCTTCCTGCGGATGCCTCAGACAGCAAGGAGCCAATGGCCACCCCCTGTGATTCAGAAAAACAGGGAGGGGCATGTGATCCTGGATTCCATCGTTGGCCATTAACTTTCCATACACGGGGCTGGGGGCTTTGTTTGGGACAGTAAATTTCCATGCACATGGCAGAGGATATAAAAGATACCTGAGACATCTCCATTTTGCCTCTTTCCTGCTCCAACTTCTCTGGACTGTGGATTTACAACTAAAAGGAGTATCTTGAACTATGGACTGAGGCCCTTCCAATCTTTTGGAAGCTACCAGAGAGACTTTTTCAAGCCAGCAGTCTATTCCATCACTTCTATCATTTCTATATATATGATCTATTAACCATTAATAACACTCTTTTCTTTCACTAATAAAATCTTTAGTTAGTTTACTAAGGATTGGCTGACAGCGTGATATTTGGGTAAGATCTGAGATACATATTGATCTGGGGGTAAGCCTCTGATCGCGTGGGATCAGTAGAACCTCACATTGAATTGGGTTTTCAGTAACCTGTCACTATATTAGACCTGTTTGTCTGGATGGGAGCCAAGGGCTGGAATGCCCAAAGGGGACTGTGTTTGGCTTCTTATTAACTAGAGTGGTGCTACAGAAGCTCCTTTGTTACGTGCTTGGTGAATCTAATTGTAGACTAAACCACCAGTTTTGGGGGATTGTCTGCTCTGTGTGTGGTATTCTCAGTGTGGTCTGTCCTAGGCACACGATGAAACTCCCATCAGGAAAGAACTCTTTTTGCTGTGTACCTGAAAAAGGCTAAGGTGAGGGATGGAATGGAAGGCAAGGCACCTGATTCACTGTAACCTTCTGCCAGGTGCCAATGGAAGCAAGAATGGCTGGGTTCAATCTGTCTAGGGGTCCATTTCTAAAATAAAAACAATTATGGCTCACGCCCTCCCAAACAGAGCCATATTCCTATTTTTGCCTCTCAGAAATTAAAATATAACTTCTCTGGTCACTCTTGCCCACTCTCAGGCACTCAGTCTCCTTGGAAACATTTAGGGGAAAAGGAAAAAACAAAAACATTACACACCCACACACAAAACCTAGTCATTGTATCAGGAGTGTGGCCAACCCCACATTTACAAGTATGAATTGCTCAATGTGTTGAGATCCAGAACGGGTAGGCACACAACAGTCCCCACCCACAGATACAGTTAGAGTCCACCATAATCAAGGATTTTTAAGGGGGTGGGTCTCCTCTGCCTGTCTGTTCCAGTCTAGACGAGCCCACACTACCGGGTCATGCTCAGATGTGCAGCTACCTGTCCAGTTTCATGGCAGCTATGGCCAGCACTGCTCTTGGTCTGGTCAGGCCTTATTGTGAAGTCAGCTCTGCACCACTAATACCCAATACCACCATTCCAGCCTGGTCCAGTCCTGCAGAATCACTCCACAAAGTATGCAGAATCTCCAGGTGGGGAACCTAGAACAAAACAGACAAGAATCCCTGCTACCTGGAATAGAACTCCTCAGACAGCCCTCTATTTTCTCCCTAAATCCCATTTGAACTTGAATCCTGTTCCCAAACCAGAGTCCCCTGCCTGCCACTTACTCCAGGGCATATCCTGCACAATTCCTATATCCTTTCATTAGCACAGTAACAATCTATCATTTATACCACCAGTGTATAAATTCTAAATCAAGCAACGAAGCACAGTATATGGATATGTAACATTATAATGCATGTAGATGAGGCTAGTCAGAGCTGATCTTTCCTTCCCCTCCCCATCCCTTTCCCTTGCCCCCAAGAGGAAGCAGAGGTTCTATTCTTCTAAGCATACACTGCCTTTGAATAACTTCTCTCATCTCTTGCTCCTGACCCATCTGTCTTACATCTCATCCTGCATGGCTTGCTGCCAACTTAAACTTAACATGGCCAAAGATGAGCTCCTTGTCAACTCTCCCAGGCCTTCTCTCCATTTTCTGTCACTGGTGACACCCCCATCATTCTACCTCTCAATGAGGTCTGCCTTTACTTATACTGTACACTCCTTGAGGTAAGGTTTGTGTCTTTGTGTGTGTCTGTACAGCACCTAGCACGGGGGGGGGGGGGGGGGGGGGGGNTAAGCTTCTTTCTCCTCTCATGTTATTTCTTTTCTAGGAATTGAAGGCAGAGATGAAGATTGAAGCTATTGGGGATTTTATTAATATGACAGAATGGATGCACTGAGGTCTCAGTGAGCTTATTTTTGACGTTCTGCTAAGCGATGTGAAGTCATGTTTGTCAGGTCACTCTTTTTAATAGAGGAAATGCACACACATTTTCTTTCAAATGTCAAGCATATTGAAGCATGGCATAAATTGAAGGCTAGACGGCTGAAACTTAATCCAGATAAAATGGAAGTGATGCTGGCAGGGTGGGGTAAGCAACTGCATGATGAGGAACAGTATACCAGCCCCCTGGATAAAGTGTGTGCATTTGTTTGTACTGGTTGTTATTAAATTCCCAATCTTGGTCATATTCCCAGTTGCTCTTAGGTTATCAGGTAGCAACAATGTCCACCATCTCTCTCAGACCCAGCGCTTGCTACCAGCATCTATGCCTTTGTCATCTCATAATTAGACTATTGCAAAGCACTGCACCTGGGGCTATATCTCACATCTGTTTTTAAACAGAAGCTAATACAGACTGTGTGTACTCAGTCGTTAAGCGGCCTGTCTCCCTGATAGCCAGTACTCTCTGATCTGCATTGGAGGCCTATTGGTTGTAGATGATGTTTAACGTGTTCGTGTTGCCCTGTAAAGACTTGTTTCTCTCCCATACCATTCCGTTTCTAGGGTTGGGTTGTGAGCTCTAGGACTTTTAAAGCGAGGGATTGGTGGTGGTGGGTTGTTTTTTTCTACTAACGGGGCGGGTGAGTGGATTTGGATGGTGTTTATGGCTTGTACTTCGAGGTCCTTATTTGAGTCACCATCTGCAGCTTCTACATCCCATCCCACATGGGTTGAACAATACTGCTGTAGGCAGTGGCAGATTATCCACTGATGCAATGGGCCAGTGGCCCCAGCCAATTTGGGGGGGTGCATAAAAATGGGCTCCAATGCACCCCAACCCACTCCGTCTGGCACTCCAGCTCAGATTCTGCTCATCTGTTTTGTTTCAGGATGAAAAGGCATAACACAGTGATCCCAATCTTCTATTCGTGTTGATGAATAGAAGGTTCGTGGTTAATAAAACATTGACCACCCATGATTTGATAAAGGATGACAACCCAGCCTGTGTACAACATATAGTTAAGACCTGGCCGGATAACAATGACAGGGCTGTTTTGTCACAGCTGCATGCTTAGTACAGCATGAACTAAAAGGAAACTGAGGGTGAGGGATGTTGTTGTGCTGTTTACATCTGACCTGCAGTACAGGAGATTTCCTACCCCTCAGCTAAATCTGACAGAATGTGGCAGTGCTGAGCAGAACTCAGTCGAAGTTTCCTGACTCACCGTAACATGCACCTGAGCAGGTTATACAGAGGAATGTATAGAGAGGGAATTGTCAGGGAGGCCTTTGAAAAAAAATCCAGGAAGGCAAAAAAAACAATAACAAAAGAAAAAGCAGAGATCTCTGCAAAACCAGCATCTGAAACCATTCCTATGGGCAAATGCACGGGTGTGTGAGATGACTCTGGAAAAGCAATTGGAAATTCCCTGCAGCCCCAGTATATATCTCCTTCATTCAGAGGTCAGCAGTTAGTGTTTGCAGCTAAGGAGCGTCTTGCACTGGCTACTCAGTGTGCTTCTGTTTATATGACAGTTTTTTTCCTGATGCTGAGAGAACCCTGTCAGATGAAGTGTAAGCCACATTTACCTGTAAGTGCCCCACACTAGCTTGTGATGCCTAATCTCTTTTATTGATCCTACTAGCTGGTTTCTGGAGCCATTGATTTTCCTTGCTGTCAGTTTGTGGCCTTGACTCCTTAATGTTTATTTAGGCTGGTCTCCATAAATTGCTTCTGGTGCTGAGGGCGAGAAAAGCAGCAGGAGGTCAGGGGAGCATGTATACCTGTCCATAAATATAAATCATAGCTTTTGTTCTTCACTGTTGTTTGTGAACACTGTTTGCTAGGTGCATAAAAAGGAAGTATTCTGCTAAAACATGGAGAAGCCATTACTAATTCCCCTGGGTGTGCATTTTATTGGAGTCTAGGTTTTCAATTTTCTGTATCCTAATGGTACCTCTTGTTATCTACTCAAACATGTAATGTTTCTTTTTGTTGGGGTGGGAGGGGAGGGAAGAGGCAGAATGGTTTATTTGCCAGCACAGAACTGTACTTTTGATCGTGTGTATGGGAGGTGGGGGTTGTTTTGCATTGTTTGTTTTTCTTCCTCCACACACACATTTGTTCATGACATTTCAGTCTTTGAGGAGAACACTAAGGCACAGCAGCACTGGAATTAAAGGCACTTGTGTGAACAACTGAACAGCATCTCTCTCTGTGACGACCAAAAGTCTATCCATTTAAAGGAGCACAGACTTCATTGATCAGAAATGGTATTGCATATTGCATTGGCTGTCCTAAGAGTGAGGCAAGTGTTTTCATCAGCTGTAACGTCACTGACAGGGCTGCCAAAATGGGAAATGGTTACAAGCAGGTGTCTGCTCTAGTTATAAATAATTCAAGGGCACATCCTGAAAATTCCAAGTGAAAAACCCCACAGCTCATTATAACAGTGAGTTGCTAGAATGCTATAGCCTTAAATCACTGGAAAATGTTTTGCAACAGCTAAGGTTTTTTTTCCACTGCAGCAGTAAACATCATAGTCTGTACATGGTGACAAGTGGTTCTCCTGAGGCTAGGAGGACAGTAATCAATAGAGGTGCAGTCTAGGCCACTGTTCTGGCTGTTGATGCAGAAACTTTGTGCACACATACGATACCCAGAATAAATCATCAGAAGAAAGAGAAACCTCTTCAAGACAGGTAAAAGAAGTACCTTCCAGGAATACTTTACTGAAAAGAATATCCGGTTCAGTTTTCTCTATTTGATCTCTGCTCGCTTGTATTGGTCACTCACTATTCTAGACTGTAGCAAGTTCAGCTCCTCTTAAAGGGAACACAGATAATGTTGGTGGGCCAAATATTTGACCTAACTTTCTCTTGATTTTTATTAGCTCCATCTACTAATTAAAGTGTTTTTCCCCCCTGAAAGTTAAGAAAGAAAAATACCGCCACCACAATCTCAATACTCAGAAAAAACCCACTGTCATAAATTTGTCTTCAGACTGGATTGGGAGGCAGGAAGGGTGTGTGGTGGGGTGGGGAATAGCCAGGAAACATTAGTTTCAGGATTCCAAAGGATTAATAAAAAAATCTGGAAAAATATCACTGAAAATATTTTAAATACCTTGAAATTGTCCTTTTAAAAGGGGTTAACTTATGCCTTTCATGTAATAGTCACACAACTTCTGTGGTTGGTCCAAAGCATTTGAAGTGGGAAGTTGCACTGTACAACTCAGTATATAAGAAACCACATTTTGCAGCTTAACAACATAGATTCTAGCCTATGTAAACTAGAGTGAGGAAAACAATGTTCTGTGTAGCATTTAGGGGGTGACACACTACAAAGGAGAGAAAGAGGTGCAACTATGGAGATCAGCACCATGAGATGGCAACACACAGTAATCAGAGGAGGGGCACACTCATGAATACAGGACACCCAAAGAAACAAATGGGTAAATATGTGAGAGAGATGATTGGGGGGCTAATAAAGTAGAGCATGAGTAAAGATTACTCACATAAGTAAGGGCTGCAGGACTAAGTCCTGCATGTTGCCAAGTCTTAATTGAAATTTCATACTCTGTAAAAAAACACCTTAACTAAAGCCCACGCAATGAGGTTCTGACCAAATTATCAATGAGAGTTCTCCCATTATCTTCAGTATGACCTGACTTTAGGAACTGCTGCTGGATAGGGCCTTTAGTCCTTAATATTTAGAAAAAATAGATAGAAGTTAGAGCTGAGCAAAGCTCAAATGATTTAGATGTTTCATTCAGATAAGCATAGCAAACATTCACTGCTTATTGACATTGTTTAAATCTGCAGGTTCAAAGTACCACAAGCTCCCTCGTCTCTGGCTGCAGTGAGAGGTGCTTAGATAAATTTCCCTTCAGCCCAGGTAAGCCAACCAAGTTCCCCCCATTAGATTTTCCATCACTAGCATGGCCTATTTGTATGCATACTATACAGCTCGATTTAAGAATGCACAATACCTCATTAGCACTTAACCACATAAAATATGTTTCTTTAAAGGGTGTGTGTTTTGTTTTTACTGAAAAATAGGCAGGCTGTTAAACTTTATTTTATTCTGGAAAGACAAAAAGTGTTTTCCTTCCAAATCTTTTTCCATCTGAAGACAGAAGGAAAAATACATTAGAGTTTTCCTTATTTTTCTTCCTGACTTACATTCAAATACCAGAAATGGCAAGATTGTAAGGAATAATAATTCATTTACGACTATAAATATCCAAGATACGTTTAGCTAGGAGGAAACAGATGACCTAACACAAGACTAGATCTTGGCAAGTTTGCTTACATTGGCTGAACTCTGCCAATTAAATTCCAGCCAGCTGGTTGCTTCTAATCCTCTCTTGTTCAGTCTGTTTCTGTGATATTGTAGGTGTTTTTATGCCACATCCATCCATCACTTGAAACTCCAAACAAAAAACATTCCGGGTGAGAAAAGATCACAGATAAAATGTCTGGGGGCTCACTAGACTGGGGAGGAGGCCAATAGCAACCATCAAAAAACCTCACTAATTTAAAATAGGAGTCAACCTACTGCCTTAGTAGTTTAGTTAACTGGACACCTGGACATTAGCCAAATGACCCTTTCTAATTACTGTTCCCGATTTCTTATATTCACTTTGCCTTTTAAAAAACTTTGCTTTACTACTTTAACAGCGCTAACATGCAAACCAACTGACTGTTTTAGTTCCATGGTGAGTTCTTTCCTCTTTGTGTGACTAATTCTCTTTTAAATGTGAGATTCTAGCCATCAAGATCACAGGGGAGGCCCATGTCCATATCTGAATGCAGTTTAACATATGCAGAGCTGGTGCAAGGACTGAACAGAATGTCTAAACAAAGAGTACCTGGTTTGATTTCTAACAGGGTGGAGGGGGAAAACAAAGGGAAAAAATGCACAGAGAAAAAGAAATAATTGTCTGGAGGATGTTGCACATTTTAGTTTCTGTAATTACATGGGAACTTGATTTGTCACAGTCTCTTTGCATCAATGAGCTGATGGGGAGAGATGGATGTGTGGTCCTGTCAGAGGAAAGAAATTCACTTTGCACACAGCTTTGACTTTGTAAATGGCACTAGGATAACATGACTACAGTCTTATTACTTCTGACAACTTTCAGCACCTTTTAATGCATGAAATTAAACACAAAGTATGGCAGAACGAGGAAAAACTCCAGCCCAATAAACAAGGCTCTGATGATTTATAAACTCAAAATAGGACAACAGTAGGGGGTGGTTCCCAGTAAAAATAAGCACATAGTACTAGATCAGTAGTAGTAGTAAACGTTTATATTATGGTAATGTGCAAGGGACCCAGTCAAAATCAGCGCCCTATTGTGCTGGATGCTCTACAGCAGTGGTTCTCACACTTTTCTTTTCGCAGACCACTTGAAAATTGCTGAGGGTCTCGATGGACCACTTAATGATCTTTCCAAATGTTGTTTGTAGCATTAGGGAACTACTGTAAAGTGCTTTGGATAAAAGCACCATATAAAAAAACCTTAATAATAATAAACATTTTTTGTTCTACAAATAAAAGCACACAACTCATTTTAATATCAGTAGTCTTACCTTTCTAATGCGATGGATGTGCCCTCTCCCCAGGGCCGGCGCAACCCATTAGGCGACCTAGGCGGTCGCCTAGGGCACTAACATTTGGGGGGCACCGGCCGCCCCGGTCGTCGTCGGTATTTCAGGGGCAGGACCTTCCGCCGCCTCTGTCGGGGGCGGCATTTCGGGGGCGGGACCTTCCGCCACCTAGGGCGGCAAAAAAGCTGGCAGCGCTCCTGCTTCTCCCCCCACCCGCGGCAGCCCCCGAGCTGGGGCTGGGAAGGAGGGGGGTCTCTCCACCGCCACAATGGCCACAGAGCTGAGGCTGGGAAGGAGGTCCATCTCTCCCTGGCAGCCACAGCCAGGAGCTGGGGAAAGTCGCCTCTTTCTCTGGCTGCCACAGCCCTGCACGTCCCAAATTCCCTCCACCCCCTCTTCTCACCCCTCGGCCCCCTCACACCTAACCCCTATTCCTCCTAAGGCCATCACCTGCGTGGCTCCACTAATTAGGTGGGTGGCCCTTTGTTTTCTCGTGTGGGCCGCCCAGGCATGCACCTATGGGGAACTATCCACGGACCACCTGAATGGAGCTCGCGGACCACTGGTAGTCCATGGACCACAGTTTGAGAACCTCTGCTCTACAGAGATAGCGACAACCCCACACCCCTGCGAGCTTATAATCTAAAAGACAAAATAGATAAAGATAGGGGTCAGGTATAGAACATACAAATAAAATAATATGGTAAAGAATTGTCACAACTTTGTTAGTTACATGCTTCACTTTTTAAGACCGAGGAAGGGAATGAGTGAGGAATGGGAAAGTTCTTGCATTTAGATTTTAATTCCATGAGTGCATCAACACGTACTATTTTGCACATCTGTAACACTTTCTAATCAAGGAACTTTACAAACATTAGGATGAAATTGAACTTACTTCAGAAGACATATACAAGGCCTTAGACACTACCCAAGCCCCACACAAAGGGACAAATCTCCATGGTGCAGATTGCCTCATGCATAGAGAAATCCTACATCTTATGGAGTACACCACTATAGGGAACCCTGTTCAGCTCGGGGGGAGAAGGATTGGGGGAGTGGTATGGGTGGCTAGGTGAATCCCATCATTTCCACCCTAAGAGTAAGGGGACAGCCAAACTCAGCATCTGTGGAGCAACTCTACAGCCTGCAAGAAAAGAGTTAGCCTCACCAGACTAGCAGGCTGTGTGCATTGCTTCCAGATGAGACACCTGGGCCTTGTGCAGGCTCTCTGCCTTAAGTCAATGTCACCCATTACACCAGGATCTCCTGATTATAAGTTCTATGGCCCAGCTTCTAAGCTACCTTTTCCCTCTGCAGCCCTGTGGAACCCTACTTAGTCCCTGACCCAAAGAACTGAGTCTCTTTTTGTTATGGGGTTGCACAATGCTTAGCACAATGGAACTCAGATCCATGACTGGGACATTAGCCACATCTCTATTACAATTAAATAATAATAATAGCAGCCCAACATCTTATTTCTCTAAATTTCAAGTTTAATGTGAGCTACAACTTGGGTGCTTTCTAATTTTTGTACTATGTACCAAATTTCTAAAAGCCTGTTAAATTAGATATCAAGTTATAAGTAGCATGAATAACTGATTATTTCTGTTTACTGGCCGTTCTGAAAAATCAGAAGAAAAAAAATCCATTGAGTCACGCCAGATCTGAAAATCATGAAAATTTCCAGCAAATCAAATATATTGGATCATATGAAATATGTTGTTCGCCCCACAACATTTGTTTGGGGCACTTTTAAAGGGCTAGATACCCAAAACAGCCAGAGTAGGAGAATGTGGTCTCCTTTAGCCCAGCAGTTAGGGCATGCACTTGGTTTGTAGGAGACCCAGGTTTAATTATCCCCTTTACTTGCTGTGGAGAAGTGACTTGAACTTGACTCTTCTACGCTGTAGGAATGTTCCCTAGCCACCAGCTAGAGAGTCACTCTCATTCTCTGCCCTGGCCCAATGACTATTCATTGTCACCAGTGCAAAATACAGAGGTAACATAACCTCTCTACTCCTACTCACTATTCCCATTTGTACATCCAGGGATCACATTAGCCCTTTTGGCCACAGTATCACGGTAGGAGTTCATGTTCAGCTGATTATCCATCATGACCCACAAGTATTTTTCAGTATCGCTACCCCCACCTCCCAGGATAGAGACCCCCGTCTTGTACATATTAGCTCTTACACAGTTTCATTCTAATTAAAAATTGAGGCATAAACAATACAGGGAAAGTAATCAAAGCAAAATCTCAATGCTAAACAAGAATATATATATTTAATAAAATATTTTCACTTGAGAAACCTAAGCAGCTATGAAGGAAAACAAGAGAAAGTTCAAGCACCTCTCAAACATGAAATTTCAATTACTTTAAAACTTTTGTTAAAAAACAAAGAAAAAATGCAAAACAAATGTTGAAATTGGAAAAGCTATGGAGTTTAGGCCATTAGAAATTTCCCCTTTGCAGATGCCTCCCTTGGAAAGATCCAAGTGTCCCATTATTTTGAACTACACTGGATCTCTTTAACTGAATGGTGAATTTATTTCCTATTGTCCACATGGATGTCATATGCACTCCCTGGGCGAATCAATATTAGTTAGACATTATTAAAACAACACTACTGTATTTGTAACTTGAAAGTATTGTGTCCTTATTTTCCGAATAAATTTCTAAGAACTCTGTAGAGATGTCAGCCATCTTGTTCTCAGAATTGCTACAATCTATTACGGGGGGAGAAACTCTGGAATTTCTTGT